>VDFB02002202.1:0-37463 GCA_007258455.2 Sequoia sempervirens | reverse complement strand
TGCTACTTATGCATGCAACTTGATTATGAGGTTGGTTGCACTGATAGCACCAATCACATTCTTGTGTGATGTTATTTTGTGATACGAGCTCTTTCGAAGAACTAGCAACATTAGGGTTATAGAGTTGAAAAGGCTTAGCATTAAAATTTCTCCTTTTTCCTTGATAATTAGCTTGGAACGTGGCCTATTTGGCTAGTTTTGTTGATATGGGGCTTGATAGGGTCTATGTTCCTAGCCAACTTGCTTCTTAAGGTTAACAAATTCATTACTAACAGTCTTGCTAAAATATTGTAGCATACCCTTTAGCTCCTGAATCTCTTTAGTTGGGTCTGAGATAGCATTTCCTTGGGTTGTAGCCTGGTAACCTATTGCTGGAACTGGTGGTACAACAGCTATAGCTGGTAAATTCATGGGAATAGGTGGCCTTGAGGCTATTTTCCTATCTTGTATGAGGCAGTTTTCTACCCTAATTGAAATATCAAAGGCATTAGGAAGTATAAACCCACCCATGGATTGTATCATTATAGAAATTTCATTATTTAGAGCTTTAAGAAATAAAAGGAAATCATGCTCAAGTGAGGGTTTAACCGTCAAAGGGATTCTATCCCAAGTTCTTTGGAACCAGTAGTTGAAATTTTCCATGTGCTCATGGGGAGCCCTTTTGATGGTGCTCAACTACTCCAACAAAGATAAGTGATCTGATTTATCTAAAAACTATCGGTGCAAGCCATCATCGAGCTGGTCCCACATTGCAATAGAATTAGCTGAAAGGCCTCTGAACCATTGAAGGGATTTCCATTTCAACAATGTAGCCAAAAGCCTCAATGCAACATTTTCTTCTATAACATTATGTACTGAGCATAGGGTTGCCACATCCCGAATATGCTCAATGGGAGTGGTCTGAACTTCACCAATGTAATATGGCAAACCCTTGAGTGCAGCAATAGGGATATCATCATTATGGGCCAGCAACAATGGGTTTCCCCCATTAAATGGTGCAAAAGAAAACTGCCTTGTCATTGGCAATGCTTGTGATACATGAGTTGGATTTTCCTTCACTGAAACTGCATGACTAAGATCCGAAGGTGTAGATTTTGAGCTCCTTGCTGAGTCAAAAATCCTCCTTGGTGTCCTACCCCTCCTTCTTGGTAGAGAAAGTTGCAAATATTCAAATAGAGCGGGACTTGATCTGGTGTGAATCTTTCCCATACGTTGTTCACACTAAATATGCAACTAAAACTAGAAAACGGAGTTGCAAGTATATCTTAAAACATCCAAAGGTTGGAAAAACATTGTTGCATAAACCAAACAGCAACTCATAATTTGAAGAAAACTCTAAAAATAAGTTTTTAGAGTCCCACCAGGCGTGCCAAAAATTGTTGTCAGTCAAGATTGCACCCTAGCCAAGTTATACTTAATTATCCTGTAGAAACATGGAAGCACTCTTAGGTTGTGGGTGACCTATTCAAGAATGAATCTCTAGAGCAGGTTAGTTCCCCTAGCAAATCACCTAATCTAAATGACTTTTCAGAGAAAAGGGTTTAGAAGAAAAACTTGAAATGAAAAATTCTAAGTTTAAAGGGTGATATACAAGAATCTCAAAATGATTTTCATAGCTTTACTCACAAACAATCTCTCAAAAACATAAACCCTCACAATCTTACATGAACACACGACACAAAATTGATTTGCAAGAAGGTTTAAACTCAAACACAATGTGCAACCTGTATCATATGAACTTTCTACACTTACAATTTAAAAAATGGGACATAGAAAGGATTCAAAAGTAGGAATCACACTAGCCACATCAAATTCTAACTACAAAATAAGATAGAAATTTGAGAAAGGAATGCCCTATTGTTTCATTAAACTAAAGGTGTCGGCAAAAATATAAAAATCTAAGTACCAAATGCATACAAAACTCTCTGGAAATGAACGAGGAAGAAGCAATAATCTAGACTGATAAAATCAAAATTTTCTCCAAACTTATATCTCCCAACTGTCTCTGATAGTGAAAATAGAAAAAATCAGCTCAACTACATCTTTGAATTAGCAATTCTGATCCATTTTCGAGCTCCCAAGAAAAGCCTAAAAAATAGTGTCCAAAACTGCTCCAAATTGTATGAGAAAGATAGAAACTTTCTATCTCCAAGAGGTTGATCCAAAAGAGCCACAAAATCAAGCCCAAACTACTCAAAACTAAAATTAGAAATTTCAATTTGCTCACTCCTTTTCAAATTCTCCCAAGAACTCAAACTCAAAAATGGAAGGTTTTAATGAGAACTCAAGTCCACTAATTGCATTTTAAAACAATAACAAACATTAAGTTAATTTATAGAAATATTACCTTAATGATGTTTTACATCATTTGCATTTTGAGAATTTCAATATGGAAATCCCCCTATTACATTTGATTTGATGCAATCTTGACTCTAATTATTCTGATTTTTTGCAATTTGGGTAAAATTTGATACTTTGCAAAAAACAAAATAATATGCAAATGCTCCTAATGTGTTTGATTTTTCTATAAAAAATCATAAAAAATTTAGGCACCTATCATATATGCCTACTCAAAGGTTCAAGGGAAAACTAAAGCATTCAAACTTAGGCAAAATCATATATCACAAAGGCATCGACTTGATTTTTTAATAGGGACATAAACTAAATCAAAGTCAAAGCTCCTAAGTTTGGCATAAAATGCAAGGGCATGGTCGGCATATTATCTGAAAGGAATTAGTTCGGCATCTGAGTTTTAATTAAATGTGATAAAAATCCAAACTCAAATTAGGGCATAATGCAAACCCTAACACAAAACCAAACGAATTCCTAATTCATAACATCATTTTGCATTTTCCATTTTACAAAAACAAATTTGCACTTCGACCGTCGTGGAGACTAGGGTTTGGAGGTTGAATCTTCACCATTTTGAGATGCTTTCTTTGTTGTTTTTGTCGAATCTTCGTAGGAACTCAATGTTAAGATGTTTTTCCACCATTTTGAGGTACTTGACTCCATTTTGAAGAGATTTTAGGGCCTCTAGGTGGCAGCCATGATACATTTTCTGATGGATTTTGCTTGTCACATTTAATGTTGATCTTTTGTATACTATGGGGCCGCCATGAGAGACTGATTATGAGTCTTTGGGATGCACTTGCGCATGGTATTTGAGGGTATCTCTCCACACCAAAACTTGGGTAAGATTATATTCCTTTCATTTTGTGCATTTCCCTCTTAAATAAGCTTAATTTGAGCTCATTTTAAAAGAAAACATTTTCCTTATGTGGAAAAATGAAATGAATCTTTGTGTTCCTTTATGGAAGCCAACCATACCTTGTTATTTCCCTTATTTGTGTAAAAGATGATTTAGTTTTGAGCTCGACCCCATGATAGAAAAATCAATGAAACTCCATGCATTTTGTTTACTATTTTGGGTTTCTTTTGAGTTGTTTCAAGGCTTGCATAAGCTCGAATCCTCTTATTTCCTTCTACATTTTTTATTTCAAGACAAACCCCAAATGGGTTTTGTTATTTTGAGAAGAAAATGTTTCTCCCAGGCCACGGCTATGAGAGTACAAACTGGGTTTTGAAAACACTTGATGCATCTTATATTTCTCCTCCATTTTTGAATATGTAAAAGATAACATTTTTTTTCCATTTTTCTGAATAAAATCTAAAGAAAGGCGTCTCCATGCCAAGTCAAAGCTTCTGTATTTTTTTGGGTTTCATATTTTTTGAATGTGATGCCATTATTGTTCATTTTCCTTTTGAAACCCTAGCTCCATCATAGCATTTGCTAATTTATTTTCAAGAGAAAGCATATTTGGCTCCATAGTAAAGTAGGAATGGGAATATTATTGCTCGTTATTCTAAAAAATAATATGGCTCCATTTTTTCCATGTATGCAACTGTAGCTTGTTTTATCATGAATTTTCTCTTTGAAATACAAATTAGGCATTTCTCCATTTCTGAATATGCAAGAAGACAACATTGTTTCCCACTTTATGTAATGTATGCATTATAGCTTCATTCTCTCTATTTCAGAAATGCAGCATTGTTCCAATAGGGGTTTTCTTTTCAAAGCACATACTAGGTACTCTTCATTTTCATTTCTTATTCATAATCTCACATGGTTGCCATTGTACTTGTACTTTCCTTTTTCTATGAAGCACACAACAGAAAATTATTTCTTTTCCACTCACACCCAAATGCATTGCATGATTCATGGTAGATTTAATGATGATGCCTTCATTTTATGTTTATTCACTACCTACAATGCTTGCATTCAGATAGCATGATGCATCTATAGGCCGACACTTTCACTATTGTTTGTTGCCATCCATTTTCAGACACTTTGAAGCTTTAATATTGTAGGTTGAAATTATTTTTCCTAAAAATGTACTCAAACCTTTACTCTTTACCACTATTTCATTCATCTTGTGAGCATAAAATAATGTAATGAAGCTTTCCTTCATGAATGCGATATCATAATTTTGAAACAAAACTTGAATTCTATGTTCCATTTAGCTTCCATGATGTTGTTTTGTGCTCAAAACATTGTCTTCTTCAGAATGTGCATACTCAAACCTCTGATGACCTTTATGCATTGCACCAATAGTCGATAATGGCTCTTTTCCCTTTCATGTTTTTACTTCAATAGTTCATTTGCAGCTATACATGTTGCACTTCAATTACTTGATAGAAACTAAAGCCTCTTTACACTCTTCATGCATTTTTATCTCCCATTGAGGGCAGCTACAGTTGATATGAATCTTGATCCACAATGCATAGAAGATCTTGAAATATGTGAACTTTTCCATGTATGCTTGTTCACTATCACTTCATAGCAATGTACTCCTTGCTGCCCCATCATTGTGAACAACATATTTATGACACATGGCAGCAATATAATGTTGTAACACTTGTTCATGACATATTTGTATGCAAACAAAAATATCTAATGAAAGATATTGCAATTAATTTATGTTCTACATATTTTTTAGCATTCAAAAAAGATTCCTTGCTCATTTGTGATCTTCATTTTCACTTGCATTTCAGAATCTGATTGTCATGAATGGGAAATGAATCAACTTCTCTTGTATTACTTTGTAAACTCCTCCTTCAGTTGAATGTTTCATTTTGAGCATTGTGAATGTATTTCCTCTCTCGATCTCCTTTTGAAGTTAAGGGGCAGCATGTTGAGCTCTACCCTTGAGGGAGCCCATTTTTACACCACATGCTATTATGTCTTCAGAAATGTTTCAGGAACATGATTTCTCCTATACCTACACAATGAAAAAACATGTCAGATAAAAAGCAGTGGAGCTCAATGCTCCTCTGATGTTTCATTTTTTCATGCTCAACCTTTGCATACTTCTGATGTTTATTCAACTAATTCAATGCACCATAAGCAATGTACTATATTTATGTTGATAGATCATATAGGATGATTCATAACCAGAGCTCTAACAAATCTTTCTCAATCATCTACAGGTTCACTTGGAGACCAGGAGAAAGGAGGGGTAAGCGACAACGAAGGCCAACTCAAAGACACCTTAGGAAATGATGGCTATTTCTCTTCTTATGTGTTTCTTTCCTTCCTTTATCTTCATTTGTATAGTACATTCCTTGTGTTATGTTGATTCAACTATTCCCACGGCTTGTGTGGGACACTTGATCTCTCTTTTCTCTCCAATGAATATGAAAACAACATTCTATGCAATCTTGTTCAATTTTGTATATCTCTTTTGCAAAAATGTATGTCGCATTGTAAAAAATGGATAAATCAATACAGAAAGAATGAAAGCATTATTCTTTATATTTCATGCCATCTCTTCTATGTTATAAACATTGAATGGCAAATTGAATGCTCTCTTTCATTGAAAACACATTGCACATTTAAACTAAACATTTCTTGTAAACTCCAATACATGCAATGGTTTAAGAAATGCATAAATGAATTGAAATATTTTCAGCTTAAAATGAACATAATTTAAATAGCTCTACGAATTTGAGCTAAGGTGAAAATTTGGTAATAGTTCTTTGTATAGAAGGACTCAAAATTTGACTATCCTCCTTATTAATAGGCCTAATTGGGTAGTTAGGCTTGACAACAATGGGGTTTTTGGTTCCAAAAACTTTTGTGGTTGTACACACACCTCCAACACACAACATATGGTCACAAAAACCTATTCCCTTCCTCTCAAGAAACTCCTCTATGCCCTTTCATCAAACCCCCTAGGCCACTAGGGTTTTCATTACATATAAGACTCAAAATGCACCAAACTATCATTAAGTACTCCACTCTTGCCAACCCAGGTATCATATTTTGCAAGGAGATCAAAGAAAATAGGATAGAACTTTTTTACAAAGTTTCATGGGTTGATCATGGTGGAAACTCCAAATATGGCAATTTCATGGCTTATTTCAACCCTAGGTAGGGTTTGGAGCAAGTTTCAATAAATCAATGATATCTCCTTCAATACTTCATGAAATTTAACCAAACTAGAAGAAAAAAAAATCTATAACAATCCTTCACATCATACATCCATCATTCCTACCGTACAAAGAAATGTAAGTCCGTACAGATGTGACAAAGATCTACATAATGTAGGAAAACACAGAATTTTCACTGTGAAATGCAACGAACTATCATTCATAACTTTCACATAACACCAAATTAGGCCAATTGCTCAGGTTAGATTGTAGATACATAGTTATAGAATTTTCCTCATTTTTTTATAAATATCTAACGATGGAAACAAAATTTATGCCATTTTTTTCCAAAATAGATAACCCTAGGTACAGAGTCAAGTGAGTTCTAGTAAATTTGCAATAACTTTCAAAATACTCATTGAAAAGACACCAAAAAAAATGAAAATGAAATTTTTTTCATCCCTCTATAAAAAAAAACCAATCTTAGGACCGTACCAATCCATACCAGTTCATACCATGCAATGGAGCAGCAATATTGCAGTCAAATTACATAGAAAAATACATAAAAATATGTCTAATTGGTGTCTTATTCCTCCAAACTACTCTCCAACTGTTGAATTCAAGTTGTGGGGACATTATATCATCAATATAATCCAATCCAACTAATTTCAACTACCCAAAACCAAATAACCAACCTTTCAATGAACTTGACAACTTTTGAGCAACTTTTCCATCTTTTATCCAAATGACCCCAAACTTACACAAATGACTCCAAATGATCATTAATGGTCCAAAATGACATTATTTACATAAAAAAACATAAAAAAAGACAAAAACCCAAATTTGATCATTTTGAGCATGAGGGTGCTCTTGCACCAACATTGAACCTTTTTCTTGTTTGCTTCCCAACCTGACATTCCTTGAAAACTACATTGATAGGATTTGTAATATTTATTAGATATCTCATAGCTTGAGAAGAGATGATCCTCACTAGGTTTTCAAAATTTATGTGACACATTCTTCTATTCCATAGCCAACTTTTAGAGATTTGAGTCATAAATAATATACCATTAGCACCCTTAAGCTGATAAACATTGCCATCTATCCTTCTTCCTACAACAACTAGAGTTTCAGAGCCTTTCCTAATCTCACAACCACCATCCTAAACCACAAGATTATATCCTTTACTACACATTTTTCCTACACTTAGAATATTATGTCAGAGACCCTTAACATAAAGAACATTTATGCTTTCCATCAAAACTGATTGAACCTTTCCCACATATCTTAGTATATGTGTCATCACCAAACTTAACAAGACCACCTTAAAACTTCTCAAGTTTTAAAAAAATTCTTATCACCTGTCATGTGATTTGAGAATCTGTTGTCAATAATCCAGTAGTTTTTGTCCTCTCTAGCATGAAAAATAGTCACCATAGTTCCATTATGACCTACTTCTAGAGAAAATTCCTTCATACATCTCTCAAATTTAATAGAATTAGTTCTGACATTTAGAGCCATGAACAATCATTCATCATTTTCATCATCTGAGTAATTAGATTCATTATCAGATATACTAGCATCTTCTTTAACATAACTTCTCTTAATTGATTTACCTTTATTTGACTTAAATTTTTCATTTGAAGCTTTGACAAGACATCTCGAAGCATAATGACCTATCTTTCCATAATTGGAACATTTGAAAGGTGTAATGCCCCACCGTGTGAACCCCAAAGGACAACAAACACCGTACAATTTTTTTTTTTTTGAAAGTGGAACATTGCGGAACATTGCATATGATGAATGTGTGCACACATTACACGAAAAGCAATTATGCATATTACTAAATCTTTCACGTCCTCTGGGTACACGAAACGGTCATTACGAATCATAAACTTTTATCAAATGGAAGAGACTAAACAACCAAGAACACATAGTGATGACACACTACTATTAATGATCGCAAGCATGGAAAACGATACATTATTTCATTGCAATTCAAATCACAGTTCCATAATACAACTGTAGAGCATATTTCCACAGATACAACATATCAAAGATACAATAGCTCATCACATAATTTTTCCCTAATATCAATGGGAGAAGTACATTGAGTACAAGAATGAGAAATTAATGAAAAATAAGGTACAAAGTGACCAATCTCATGCCCACATTTTACACACTAAACAACCAGGCAAAACTATAGCATCTTTCCTACTTTTGCAATAATTTTTATTTTATTTTATTTTATTTTAATTTTTATTTACTTATAAGAGGGTATGTGCAGGATCATGGTATGCCAAAAAGTGGCAATATTTGTAGGGTATGTGGCTGACGACTTTTTTTCACCCAAAATTAATGAAACGAAAAGGGGTTTTAGAGGAGATTCTCAGCTTTCCAAAAATATAAATTATGATTTAATTTGAATTTAATAAATAATTATTATTCATTTTCTATTAGAATTACGACTAAAGTCCTGATTGATAGGCTGATTGAAAACATCTATAAATTTCAAAGGGTATCATATTTTTTGAATCCAAAATATGCGTCACATTCTATGTTTCACATACTATAGGATTAAAAAGAAAAATTAAATTTCATGAATTTTTGACCAAGTTAAGGTGGTCGACAAGACGAAGTTTTATATTTTCTTAAAAAGTTGTAATAAAAAAAATTCATAATTAATTATTTACTTGGAAAAAAATTACAAAAATATGCATCACATCCTGACATGAGTCCTCTACTTATATATAAAAATCTACAAAAAAAGATTATCATTTTATTATGCTTTAGGTGGTCGCATTGCACACCTACTTCTTATTTTTTTCCCTAAAATTTGCTACCAATGCATTGAAATTTCAAATTTTCACCAAATAGATTTTTATTTATTTTTAAATAAACCTAATATTTTAGAAACTAAATTCAATTTTCTACAAATTCTATTCTTACATATTTTGAAATAATATAGATAACTTATTCAACATTTACGCCAAGTTTCCTAACATCATTTTTCTGAATTTTTGCCACTTAAGGGCCTCGCTTTGGCATACCATGATCCCGCACATGCCCAAGACAACAACACAATTCACTACTTATAGCTATATTTAATGATCACACAAGTTACAAGAAAAGATAGAAGTGATTTACTAACTTTGGCAATAGAGTCTACTTACTTAGGTCAGCTTAACATACCTCTTACATTCTATTTTATCGAAAAGTCCTTGCTCCCAATGCCTATACCTACAAGGTCTACATGACTTGACACACATAAGATCAAAGATAGTTAGCACATGATTACTAAGAGAAGCTATATAAATCAATGGTAGTTTTTACGTTATCGGGAATAAATGACAAGTTCCAAACAAGACTCAGAAGAACAGTCCTAGGGGCCCGACCTAATGCCTCGGGGGCTCATCACTTGATGGCCTTGCCTACGCATATAATTCGTAGAGGCACCGTAGTTCGACAACTTGAGTTGCTCCAACTCACCCACATGGGATATAACCATTAGTTTCCAATGAACGACTCGACTTTCTTCATACACATAACACTATAACACTGACATAAAACAACATGCAATGAGTACAACATTGCTTGATTAGGAGAATCTTTCGAACAGTTTTGAAACAAGACTCACAACAAGGGTGTACCAATGCATAAAAGCCACCAAACAAATACACGTGTGAGGCATGAACCATCTCGCTCATAATCATAACCAAAGGCAAGGAAAATCATGGAACATGGTACACCCACGAACTCAAAATAGAAATACGATCAATGGAACACAAAGGTCTGATCATGGGAAGATTCCACACGAAATAGGTTTCCCATCGCCTTTGGAAGCCTAACAATCTACCACCCATATCTTATCAAAGGGGAGTGGCTTAAGCATTTACGAGTTCCCAACTTATCCAAAACATGTCTATACATAAAGATTACCTCAAAAGCGAAATAAAGCAAGAGGAAAGTATGATCAACATGGAACCACTGGTATGCATAAGAAATCAATTCCAACGAGCACTCAAAGTATAACCAAAATAAATATCCAAACATGTTCAGAAGGACTATACATACCCACTTATTCGAACGTGAACATAATCCAAACTTATTAAAAATAATGTAATAAATAATTAAATAATCCACTATGATTAAAAGCATTTCCTTTATAATATATTTTAAATAGATAAGCACTTGGGAAAACCTATAGTATTCAAAACATCAGTTTTCTTTTGATTTAAAATTCATAGCCTGTACTTTTGTTTACTTCAAATTGATTAAAACTTAACCTATATATATATCTGTTATTTTAAACTAATAAATTTAATTCAAATGTAACCTGATTTTTACTGCAAATTAAATTTAATTGAAAGTATGACATTTACCTTTGTTGACTTCAAAATAAATAAACTTTAATTTAAAATCTACCATATACGGTTTATGCACAGTCACAAATCTAAAAGAGTAAAGGTGCTTGAAAATAAATTTAATTTTAAATAAGCTTGTAAATAAATCTAATTTTAAATAAATCAAATTTTAAACATACTACAAAGATAAATTACCATTCCAGTAACTTACAGGGTAATGAAATTACCCATATCTAATAAAACAAGTTTTAAATAAATCTAATTTTAAATAAATCAACTAATAAATCTAATTTTAAATAAATCAACTTTTAAACATACTACAAAGATAAATTACCATTCCAGTAACTTACAGGGTAATGAAATTACCCATATCTAATAAAACAAGTTTTAAATAAATCTAATTTTAAATAAATCAACTTTTAAACATACTACAAAGATAAATTACCATTCCAGTAACTTACAGGTAATGAAATTACCCATATATAATAAAACAAGTTTTAAATAAATCTAATTTTAAATAAATCAAATTTTAAACATACTACAAAGATAAATTACCATTCCAGTAACTTACAGGGTAATGAAATTACCCATATCTAATAAAACAAGTTTTAAATAAATCTAATTTTAAATAAATCAACTAAAATCTAATTTTTAATAAGTAACTTTTAAACATACTACCGAATCAAATTACCATTCCGGTAACTTCACGAGGTGGCGGTACCATCTAATAAAACAAGTTTTAATAAATCTAATTTTAAAATAAATCCTTCAGCTAAATCTAATTTTAAAATAAATCAGCTTTTAAACATACTCACGAGAATGAAGTACCATTACATTAACTTACGAGGGGTGGCGAAGTACCCATATCTAATCAACGAGTTTAAATAAATCTAATTTTAAATAAAATCAACTAGTAATCTAATTTTAAATAATTCCGCTTTTAAAACGCTACAAAGATAAATTACCATTCCAGTAACTTACAGGTAATGAAATTACCCATATATAATAAAACAAGTTTTAAATAAATCTAATTTTAAATAAATCAAATTTTAAACATACTACAAAGATAAATTACCATTCCAGTAACTTACAGGGTAATGAAATTACCCATATCTAATAAAACAAGTTTTTTTTTAATAAGTCTAATTTTAAACATACTACAAAGATAAATTACTGATTGCATGATGATGCAGTAACTCTCACAGAAAAAGAACAATTAACTCTTTAAAACTACTAAATTAAGTTAGATTTTATTATTTGATGTTAATTTACCAAAAACTCCAACACCCTTAACATATATAACTATGTGGCTACCCGACAAATATACTAATCTCCTTGAGTAAATAATTGTTGTTAGTCTAACTCAAATTTTAATTACTTATCAACATAAAATTTACCCCATAATTAGATTACTTATCTTTTGTAAAATATAATTAATAATTTACTTTTCAATTTAAATTTAATTTCTTTACTTGGTTAACTATTTTTAATTAAAAGCAGCCATATAATTAGTAAATATCATTTGAAAATATATTTATTTATTTAAATACTTACATAGGTTCTAAATATTATAAATAAAAGAGCTATCTTCACATAAATATTTAAACCTACAACTATTCAATTAAAAGGAGTATTTTAAAAAGAGAAAAATCAATCTTAAAGGTATAGTATCATCTAACCTCATTTTCTTTATTAGAATTAATATGTACTATTTTAACTTAAAGCTTCATTTCTCACGTATCTAAATGGAATGTAGGCATGAACTAAGTATGCCATACCAATCATGCGTAATTTTAAGGAGAGGTAAAAGAAGTGGAGGGTAAATATCATCTAACGATTCTTATGCAAAAATATTTATGCTAAAAACCTATTTAGGGTTGACTGAAAACAAGAGTAACAATTGCATAAAATACAAATTTGGTGAAAGATAATGAATGCTGAAAGTAGAAAGAAGCTGTAACTGATTTCAAAGGAGAAGTTGTGCATAAGTTTTATTTTTATTTTGAGGGTGCTAAACAGAAGTAGCAATGGCTGACTGGGTGGGATTCAGTTCATGCACCAAATAATAAGTGCTAAGAAAGGTAGGGCAATCAATTTTACTTCATTAAATTAACTAATCAAATTGGGTGCTAAGAATATCATGATTAAGGAAGAAAAACATCATACACTAACTATATTTACAAATTCAATACTTCAAAATGTTAAAATTTTTCCAAAAATCTCTATATACATGTGATACAGCGTTACAGTCTTCCAAAAGAAATTACTGTATTTATACCTCTGTGCATCAGCTATGCATGGGATTTAACTTGCGATGCCTATTGCTATGTATTATTATTATTATTATTAAAACAAATAGTAAATATGTATTTAATCTTTTAATGCTGGTTCTTTACCCATAACTCTCAGAAAATAGCATACGAAACATAAAAATAAATCGAACTTACCTTCACCCTTCCCGTGTTTTCTCCTGCTCCTCCGTAATTCCTCCTTTCTCAAAAACCACCGCTTCCCCCTTCTCGTAGTGATTTTTGTGCCTTTTTCCTGAGTTCTTTCCCCTTGTGTAATGCCCCAAAAAAATGCCAGCCGTAAAAAAAAAATCCAAGGCTTTTACCCTCTTCAAACAAATGTACCTCTGCTTTTCTAGAGCTACGTGGAGCTTTAAGGGAAAACCTATTAACAAATGTCATGCACATTACAGGTGTCCAAATGTTTTAAAATCACCGTATTTACATCCCTCATAGACATTAAAAATTTGGGTGAAAAGAGGACAGCAAAAATATTAATTGGCAACCAAACTTGGGTGGTGGAGAATGCGACGTGTCTTCCTCAACATGTTGTGCTGGCATTAAGCATTAGTGCTTTCAATCCTCTCCCTCTTCTTTGTCCTCTCTCGTCCCCCTGCTTTTCTTGATTTATTGAATTACCTTGCTACATACCAAGTTAATTTTAAATTACTTAATAGCATTTTCTTTAAAAGAAATCATAACAATATAATATAATAGATATTCAATCTTTATACAGATGGGTAAAATTGTTTATCCTCAATTACTTATAAATTATGATTAATTATATACTCCACCCCTTTAATCTTTATTTATTTATTTATTTATCATTACATTATAAATTTGTTTTATTATCAACTATTATTATTATACACACACACACACACACACATATATATATACAAATATTTATTTATATCTATATACTTATTTATCAAAGTATACCCCAATATTTAACAATTTATTTTTAATGTATAAGATATTCATGGATTTATATCAACAACTTAAATAAATTAGATAGACTACATACCAATTAATCATCTGACCACTAGTCAAGTTCAACATACAAATCCTCAAACAACATAGACTGACCAAACTAACAAAACTGACAAGACTGATGGGGTGTCAAATTAGACTCATCCTCGTCGAGGATGGTGTCTAGGGTATGGGACCAAATGTTATCTCCTGTTCAACAGATCCATTGGGTTCAAGGCACGCTCAGACCTGCTAATTCAGGTGAAGACGTAGCCTAGTACCTATTCACTCAAACATACAAATTAGAACACATATTCATAATAGTTGAATCACATGGAAAGGGACTCTAGCAATCGTAACTCATTCTCGTATGTCCCCATACGTCCAATGGTACGATGCCGCCCTTTCCACCTATCCTCACAACATACTACTACACCTAACTATCCAATTAAATCTTTGCATCCTAGTAACACGATAACATACATCATACTCACTAAAAAACCATTAGAAGCTCTTGTTCCATTTTCCTCTTTAGATTCCCTAGCCAGACTACCTGCACATCCAAGGTGAGAGTGGAAGGGTACTACATCCTCCCCCCCTAAAACTTGACTTACTCCTGGAAGTTGCAAAACTAGGGTGGAAACATAGCACATTAGTACCACAAATTCCTATTATCACATCAAAGTTGATTCATTACATTAAAATAATATACACTAGTTTTGCCTATGGAAGGAATTCATCTCACAAAAATGTCTACTCTTTAGTCCATTTCAACATAATCTACCCTTCTAATTTTCAACGTCACAATAGTAACACAATCAGAGCTTTCATTTCAAAATGATTCCATGGTACATAAACTACTCAAAATCCGTACATTTTAGCATTAACACCCATCAATTTCTTTCAAAATTAGAAGACATTGCATTCTTTTAATTCTAACTAGCAAAATTTCTCATAATAGAGGCATATTAAATTATTCAATTTCCAGTGCATTATCTTTTTATTTTCTTTTCCCTTAAACTACAATTCCTCTTCTAAAATATTGCTAAGCCATCAATGCTTTAGAATTCTACATAGCATAATTATACACACAAGACACACACTTCATATTAAATATCCATCATTTACAAAAAAAACATTCCATTTTATTCATTTTATAGCGCTAAATTTTATAACATTTTTAGCAAACTATTATGATTTAACATTTATTCTTCACAAACACACAACTGTGCATCATTGGGAATCACATCACAAGGCTACACAAGAGTCCATCTGGACACCGGAAAGCAGCATACTAATCCATGATATCAAAACCATGAGCCAAGAGCCAATATCCATCTCACATAATCCATATCTCACACTCAGTGGCTTGATGGTGTTAGGCCACCACACATGGTGAGGCCATCCAAGCAAGACCACAATGACCTACCTCTTGTTGTACAAGGTGGTTAGCCTCCAAGAGATAGTCATCACACATAGGTGGGTAGTGGGTCCTAAAATAGCCTCACATACCCCCATCCTCAAGGTTCCCTGCGTCTGCTTCCTCGTATACACTCACCAAGTCCGCCTCATACGTCCTTGGAGAGGAATCACAATACGACACATGGCCGACCTCGAAAACAACAAGGATAAACTAGTTTAGCCACCAAAGTCATAAAACAAACATCAAATAAGATTCAATTTCAACAGTAAAGCAAGAAATGCGCACAATGTCAACACTAAATCAAATGTAACCATGAGGGCTACGAGAGAATAAGTCACAAAGTGTGGCTAAACCATTACAATCAAACATAAACAAAATGTCAGCCTTCAAGGTCAATTGAAAATCATCAACAATCATATAGGAAGTCCTCAATCTTCAAAATTGCACAATACAACACTGTGTGACTAGATACTAGCCACCAAACGAGGAAGGAGGGAACATCGTCCAGCTATAACAATAGCCCTCATGTGGTGCGGAGTGAGCACGCCATCCACATGACCCAGAGTGTGCTCCTCGGCTACACCCTGCCTCGCGTCGCCACGCCGACATGGCTCGCTACGCCAGCCGGAGGAAGCGCACGCGACCGGTTTATGCCGATGGCAGCAGGCGTCCGCGGGTTCCGCTGGAAGTAGGCACGCCAGCATAATACCTCCCGCGATAGCGCATACCGTGGAGAAGGCAATAACGCAGGTACCGCCACGCCGTAGGTATACATGGCCGTGACATACCCATATGCTAACCGGACCCAAACACCCACGAAAGCAACATGAGTATCCTCTACAAGTGTGTGAGGCCCCATTACGCTCATCACACAAGTAGGCTATCATAACACAATCTCATAGTGCGCCTTCACGTGTCTATGCACGTGGCATCATGTCCTCGAGCCCAGCTCGCTACCATCAGCAACACGGCATCATCACCAGCACTGTGTCGGAACATCAGTGGGGTGTGGCATTGTATCCATTGCATCATGTCGGAACATGTGCAGATACGGTGTATGCAATACATATATGAGCATATCAATATGGGGCTACTCGAGCTTCACCTCTCATACAGACGAGGTTGACTCGCTAATGCCAGCTCAACGTCCCTATGGACGGACAGGCATAAACTAACAAGAGGAAAATGGAACAAGAGTTTCTAATGGTGTTTTAGTGAGTATGATGTATGTTATCGTGTTACTAGGATGCAAAGATTTAATTGGATAGTTAGGTGATGTAGTAGTATGTTGTGAGGATAGGTGGAAAGGGCGGCATCGTACCATTGGACGTATGGGGACATACGAGAATGAGTTACGATTGCTAGAGTCCCTTTCCATGTGATTCAACTATTATGAATATGTGTTCTAATTTGTATGTTTGAGTGAACAGGTACTAGGCTACGTCTTCACCTGAATTAGCAGGTCTGAGCGTGCCTTGAACCCAATGGATCTGTTGAACAGGAGATAACATTTGGTCCCGTACCCTAGTCACCATCCTCGACGAGGATGAGTCTAATTTGACACCCCATCAGTCTTGTCAGTTTTGTTAGTTTGGTCAGCCTATGTTGTTTGAGGATTTGTATGTTGACCTTGACTAGTGGTCAAATGATTAATTGGTATTTAGTCTATCTAATTTATTTAAGTTGTTGATATAAATCCATGAATATCTTATACATTAAAAATAAATTGTTAAATATTGGGGTATACTTTGATAAATAAGTATATAGATATAAATAAATATTTGTATATATATATGTGTGTGTGTGTATAATAATAATAGTTGATAATAAAACGAATTTATAATGTAATGATAAATAAATAAATAAATAAAGATTAAAGGGGTGGAGTATATAATTAATCATAATTTATAAGTAACTAGGATAAACAATTTTACCCATCTGTATAAAGATTGAATATCTATTATATTATATTGTTATGATTTCTTTTAAAGAAAATGCTATTAAGTAATTTAAAATTAACTTGGTATGTAGCAAGGTAATTCAATAAATCAAGAAAAACAGGGGGGACGAGAGAGGATAAAGAAGAGGGAGAGGATTGAAAGCACTAATGCTTAATGCCAGCACGACATGTTGAGGAAGACACGTTACATTCTCCACCGCCCAAGTTTGGTTGCCAATTAATATTTTTGCTGTCCTCTTTTCACCCAAATTTTTAATGTCTATGAGGGATGTAAATACGGTGATTTTAAAACATTTGGACACCTGTAATGTGCATGACATTTGTTAATAGGTTTTCCCTTAAAGCTCCACGTAGCTCTAGAAAAGCAGAGGTACATTTGTTTGAAGAGGGTAAAAGCCTTGGATTTTTTTTTTACGGCTGGCATTTTTTTGGGGCATTACACAAGGGGAAAGAACTCAGGAAAAAGGCACAAAAATCACTACGAGAAGGGGGAAGCGGTGGTTTTTGAGAAAGGAGGAATTACGGAGGAGCAGGAGAAAACACGGGAAGGGTGAAGGTAAGTTCGATTTATTTTTATGTTTCGTATGCTATTTTCTGAGAGTTATGGGTAAAGAACCAGCATTAAAAGATTAAATACATATTTACTATTTGTTTTAATAATAATAATAATAATACATAGCAATAGGCATCGCAAGTTAAATCCCATGCATAGCTGATGCACAGAGGTATAAATACAGTAATTTCTTTTGGAAGACTGTAACGCTGTATCACATGTATATAGAGATTTTTGGAAAAATTTTAACATTTTGAAGTATTGAATTTGTAAATATAGTTAGTGTATGATGTTTTTCTTCCTTAATCATGATATTCTTAGCACCCAATTTGATTAGTTAATTTAATGAAGTAAAATTGATTGCCCTACCTTTCTTAGCACTTATTATTTGGTGCATGAACTGAATCCCACCCAGTCAGCCATTGCTACTTCTGTTTAGCACCCTCAAAATAAAAATAAAACTTATGCACAACTTCTCCTTTGAAATCAGTTACAGCTTCTTTCTACTTTCAGCATTCATTATCTTTCACCAAATTTGTATTTTATGCAATTGTTACTCTTGTTTTCAGTCAACCCTAAATAGGTTTTTAGCATAAATATTTTTGCATAAGAATCGTTAGATGATATTTACCCTCCACTTCTTTTACCTCTCCTTAAAATTACGCATGATTGGTATGGCATACTTAGTTCATGCCTACATTCCATTTAGATACGTGAGAAATGAAGCTTTAAGTTAAAATAGTACATATTAATTCTAATAAAGAAAATGAGGTTAGATGATACTATACCTTTAAGATTGATTTTTCTCTTTTTAAAATACTCCTTTTAATTGAATAGTTGTAGGTTTAAATATTTATGTGAAGATAGCTCTTTTATTTATAATATTTAGAACCTATGTAAGTATTTAAATAAATAAATATATTTTCAAATGATATTTACTAATTATATGGCTGCTTTTAATTAAAAATAGTTAACCAAATAAAGAAATTAAATTTAAATTGAAAAGTAAATTATTAATTATATTTTACAAAAGATAAGTAATCTAATTATGGGGAAAATTTTATGTTGATAAGTAATTAAAATTTGAGTTAGACTAACAACAATTATTTACTCAAGGAGATTAGTATATTTGTCGGGTAGCCCATAGTTATATATGTTAAGGGTGTTGGAGTTTTTGGTAGATTAACATCAAATAATAAAATCTAACTTAATTTAGTAGTTTTAAAGAGTTAATTGTCCTTTTTCTGTGAGAGTTACTGCATCATCATGCAATCGGTAATTTATCTTTGTAGTATGTTTAAAATTAGACTTATTAAAAAAAACTTGTTTTATTAGATATGGGTAATTTCATTACCCTGTAAGTTACTGGAATGGTAATTTATCTTTGTAGTATGTTTAAAATTTGATTTATTTAAAATTAGATTTATTTAAAACTTGTTTTATTAGATATGGGTAATTTCATTACCCTGTAAATTACTGGAATGGTAATTTATCTTTGTAGTATGTTTAAAAGTTGAATTATTTAAAATTAGATTTATTAGTTGATTTATTTAAAATTAGATTTATTTAAAACTTGTTTTATTAGATATGGGTAATTTCATTACCCTGTAAGTTACTGGAATGGTAATTTATCTCTGTAGTATGTTTAAAAGTTGATTTATTTAAAATTAGATTTATTAGTTGATTTATTTAAAATTAGATTTATTTAAAACTTGTTTTATTAGATATGGGTAATTTCATTACCCTGTAAGTTACTGGAATGGTAATTTATCTTTGTAGTATGTTTAAAAGTTGATTTATTTAAAATTAGATTTATTAGTTGATTTATTTAAAATTAGATTTATTTAAAACTTGTTTTATTAGATATGGGTAATTTCATTACCCTGTAAGTTACTGGAATGGTAATTTATCTTTGTAGTATGTTTAAAATTTGATTTATTTAAAATTAGATTTATTTACAAGCTTATTTAAAATTAAATTTATTTTCAAGCACCTTTACTCTTTTAGATTTGTGACTGTGCATAAACCGTATATGGTAGATTTTAAATTAAAGTTTATTTATTTTGAAGTCAACAAAGGTAAATGTCATACTTTCAATTAAATTTAATTTGCAGTAAAAATCAGGTTACATTTGAATTAAATTTATTAGTTTAAAATAACAGTATATATATATATATAGGTTAAGTTTTAATCAATTTGAAGTAAACAAAAGTACAGGCTATGAATTTTAAATCAAAAGAAAACTGATGTTTTGAATACTATAGGTTTTCCCAAGTGCTTATCTATTTAAAATATATTATAAAGGAAATGCTTTTAATCATAGTGGATTATTTAATTATTTATTACATTATTTTTAATAAGTTTGGATTATGTTCACGTTCGAATAAGTGGGTATGTATAGTCCTTCTGAACATGTTTGGATATTTATTTTGGTTATACTTTGAGTGCTCGTTGGAATTGATTTCTTATGCATACCAGTGGTTCCATGTTGATCATACTTTCCTCTTGCTTTATTTCGCTTTTGAGGTAATCTTTATGTATAGACATGTTTTGGATAAGTTGGGAACTCGTAAATGCTTAAGCCACTCCCCTTTGATAAGATATGGGTGGTAGATTGTTAGGCTTCCAAAGGCGATGGGAAACCTATTTCGTGTGGAATCTTCCCATGATCAGACCTTTGTGTTCCATTGATCGTATTTCTATTTTGAGTTCGTGGGTGTACCATGTTCCATGATTTTCCTTGCCTTTGGTTATGATTATGAGTGAGATGGTTCATGCCTCACACGTGTATTTGTTTGGTGGATTTTATGCATTGGTACACCCTTGTTGTTGTGAGTCTTGTTTCAAAACTGTTCGAAAGAGTCTCCTAATCAAGCAATGTTGTACTCATTGCATGTTGTTTTATGTCAGTGTTATAGTGTTATGTGTATGAAGAAAGTCGAGTCGTTCATTGGAAACTAATGGTTATATCCCATGTGGGTGAGTTGGAGCAACTCAAGTTGTCGAACTACGGTGCCTCTACGAATTATATGCGTAGGCAAGGCCATCAAGTGATGAGCCCCCGAGGCATTAGGTCGGGCCCCTAGGACTGTTCTTCTGAGTCTTGTTTGGAACTTGTCATTTATTCCCGATAACGTAAAAACTACCATTGATTTATATAGCTTCTCTTAGTAATCATGTGCTAACTATCTTTGATCTTATGTGTGTCAAGTCATGTAGACCTTGTAGGTATAGGCATTGGGAGCAAGGACTTTTCGATAAAATAGAATGTAAGAGGTATGTTAAGCTGACCTAAGTAAGTAGACTCTATTGCCAAAGTTAGTAAATCACTTCTATCTTTTCTTGTAACTTGTGTGATCATTAAATATAGCTATAAGTAGTGAATTGTGTTGTTGTTGTCTTATAAGTAAATAAAAATTAAAATAAAATAAAATAAAATAAAAATTATTGCAAAAGTAGGAAAGATGCTATAGTTTTGCCTGGTTGTTTAGTGTGTAAAATGTGGGCATGAGATTGGTCACTTTGTACCTTATTTTTCATTAATTTCTCATTCTTGTACTCAATGTACTTCTCCCATTGATATTAGGGAAAAATTGTGTGATGAGCTATTGTATCTTTGATATGTTGTATCTGTGGAAATATGCTCTACAGTTGTATTATGGAACTGTGATTTGAATTGCAATGAAATAATGTATCGTTTTCCATGCTTGCGATCATTAATAGTAGTGTGTCATCACTATGTGTTCTTGGTTGTTTAGTCTCTTCCATTTGATAAAAGTTTATGATTCGTAATGACCGTTTCGTGTACCCCAGAGGACGTGAAAGATTTAGTAATATGCATAATTGCTTTTCGTGTAATGTGTGCACACATTCATCATATGCAATGTTCCGCAATGTTCCACTTTCAAAAAAAAAAATTGTACGGTGTTTGTTGTCCTTTGGGGTTCACACGGCGGGGCATTACACATATTGGTATCAGAGCACTAGGTTCATATACTGGGCACTCTGGTTTCATATGAGCCCATTATGTTGTCCTAGTGAATTTGTTAAGTGAAGTTCTTAAGTGATCACGATGATCATGTTGGATTGTGGAAAGGAGGTAAACATTTGAACCACGTAGTTGTCGGAAAATAAGTATACTTGTGGAATTATGTATGTAATTGTACTTCCCTTGTAAATGTGAGAAACTAGTAATTGTGCATTGTTTGAGTGTTGTGAATACCCCGTACTTGCTTTGTGGGCTCATAACCCACAGGTCTTAGGATGGAGATACGGTGTACCCATCCATACATAATATGTTGTTTTTGGTGTGGGATTAACCATACCATTATGTGTGTTTGTATGTTTGTTACTTGATTGAGGGCCAACCCACGTGTGGTTGAAAATCTATACATATATGAGTAGCCAAAAGATAGTTTCATAGATTCTTTTCTTTTGGTTCTCAGCCCCTCAATCCGTGAAGGGGTAGTAGAAGTCACAAGGTTTTATTGGGCAGAGTGTGCAGCGTACGCACATTGCGACGCAGAGCTGTCTTAGCTCAACCGATCCCAAGGAAACATACTCACTACTTTCCCTTACAATGGATCAGGGTACTTGATCCATATGTGCTAGCCTAAACCCCACAATTTTGAGTATAGCAGCATTGGATTGTTAGTTTATGCCTGACCGTCCATAGGGATGTTGAGCTAGCATTAGCGAGTCAACCTCGTCTGTATGAGAGGTGAAGCTCGAGTAGCCCCATATTGATATGCTCATATATGTATTGCATACACCGTATCTGCACATGTTCTGACATGATGCAATGGATACGATGCCACACCCCACTGATGTTCCGACACAGTGCTGGTGATGATGTCGTGTTGCTGATGGTAGCGAGCTGGGCTCGAGGACATGATGCCACGTGCATAGGCACGTGAAGGCGCCTCTATATTTCCAATGCCCTTTTTCAATCTCCTCACAAATTTTTCTTCTAACTTATCAAACTCATCCAAATCAGATTACTCATTCTTCTCTATTTTTTCAACTTTGAAAGTAGTTTCTTTTCTTGAATCACTTGGACCAAAATATCTTAATTCAAAAGTATTTAAAGCACCAAAAAATTGACCTCTAGAATAATGATCTAAATTTTGAGCTTCTTCAATAGAAGAAACCTTATGACTATAAGATTTAGTAAGAGTTCTTAATACATTCTTTACCACCTCATCTTCTTCAAGTTTTCCATCAAAGCCTTTGATGGAATTGACAACTTCATCCACGATATGCATGTATCCTGTAATATCTTCATCTTCTGTCATCCTTATGGTTTCAAACTTAGTCTTCATATTCTACATCTTTGCTTGCTTGACCTTATCATCTCCTTCATAAACACTTTCTAGCTTTTTCTACATTTCTTTAGCATATTTGTAGCTCATAATCTTCACAATTTTTGAATTAGAAAGACCACTAAAGAGAGAATACCTTGCTTTACCAATTTTCTTATAAGCCTTGATCTCATCATGAGTTGATGATCCATTAGTAGGCATTGTATATCCATAAAACCCTATGGAAATAAGGAAACCTTACATCTCACTCTTCCAAAAGGCATAATTAGATCCATCAAATAGAGGATCCTCCTTGTGCGCCACCAGATCTACCTCAAGCAGTTAATATTTATTCTAAGGAACCTTTCTCTTATACCAATTTTTGAATGCACAAGACAACTAAGATGGGAGTGAATTAGTTGTATATTAAAACATCAAAACCCTCATTAACGTTCATACCTGCATTAGTCTCTTAAACCCTTGACAACCATTAAATCCTTATCATGAATTAACAAAATATAAACATGAGAAACAATAATGAAAACACATATAAACACATGAGAACACCATATTTACATGGAAAAACCAAGAAGGGAAAAACCACAGTGAGGATTAGCTCATAATATAAATTAATCACAACACCAAATACAATAGGCTCACTATCGGAGGGCTCACGTCCCAAAAGAAAGAATGGCTCATTGCCAAATTAGAAAGAAGAAGAAACAATATTTTTACAATGATAAATCCATCTCAAAGCAATTGAAAAATATCCACCATTACATCAGTAGATAATTTGCACTCTCTCTAAAGAATGTAGACACCTTTTGCTCACTGGATCTAATAGTCCTAGGCATTAAAGCGCATAGTACATTTTTCACTTTCACACTTCACATCTCAAAAAATTTCACTAGACACATCACACACATCCTCCATCAATTCATCACACATATATTACCATCCTCAACCTTTAAAATAATCTACAAGGTCGACTATGCACCTAAAGCGTGCAAATTCAAATTAGGTCAGCACCAAAACATGCCTACGATGTAGAGGAATAAATATGGACCTCATCACACCTTAACTTGGACCTAAATCCACATACACACACCATGCCATGCTTCCACAAACATCAAAGCATATTCACAATTTGTGTAAACACCCAAGGTCAGTTGAACCTATGTTAACACTATTAAACATTTAAGTACATGCTTTCTCAACTCTAAAGATGAATTTCAAACCACACACAAAACTTTAAAAAAAATATAGAATATTCCATGAACACCTAAAATCCAACAAATCCTTTGCAACATCCTACACCTGAAGAACATAATCATTATGTACACCCAAATAACCTTCCACACACTATAACACATGAATCCAACCTTGTGGAGCAACAAAACTCAAATAACTGAGACTAAAGATAGATATGAACAACATAAGCATACTCCTAGATCTGCATGACTAGAAACCATAATGCAAAGAAATACGAAGAAAAACCATCTCTCCCAGATAGCACTACTTCACAGTTCACACACTAGTGAACACAAATTCTTCTGTTAAACAATTCAGAACATGAAGCTCGAGATATAACACCTTTGATCAACATATCCAAACCACACAAGCAGATCTTCAACCATGAAGAACTGTGATGCAAAACACTAAATACTACTCTACCATATTGAACTCTCTTTACCATACTAAACTTTCTTTTAATCAATTTTTCTCAAAAGCACTTGTAATCCAAGCACCACAAACACCATCTCAACATCTTCAACACCTTCTCAAAATCTCAACCACACAAGAGGTTGAACATCCACAAACATATGCTCATCAAAGAAAAACTAGAGGTTGGCATTAGTGAGACTACTAATGACAACATAATGTAACCAATCAATGCATCTCCATAGGTTGACATCAATGAAAACACAAACATCCAAAAAAAAATTGGATAAATGCCAATAACAAGTTTAAAATACCTAACCATTCCACCATTAATTTTTACTAGTATGAACTAGTGAGGAGAAATTAAGGTTCATGTGGAGTATTTCAAGTTTGTGGGACATCTAGAACCATAAAAATTAAAATAACAAAAAGCTTTAGAGAAGTCATACAAGTTTAATTAGATGAAATTAGTGATTAAAAGTTACATATTTGGTCAAATTGTCCCTAAAATGGTTTTGTGAGTGGCCTCAACCATTCATGTTGGACTTGGTAAAATTGACTCATGGACCAAACTTGATGAAAGCATAAGACAAAATGTTGGATAAATTCCAATAATGAGTTTAAAATACCTAACCATTCTACCATTATTTTTTACTAGTGTGAACCAGTGAGGAGAGAATTAAGTAAGGTTCATGTGGAGTATTTCAAGTTTGTGGAACATCTAAAACCTTAGGGATATATCTTCATACCCAATGGAATTCCACAATATCCTATTGACCAAGTGAATGCCTCCTTTATTCAAAATTAACCACATCCCTATGCACTTGAAGGTTTTATATATTGTCTAAAGAAATACTCACATAATTTTCCTAACATACCAAAAACAATTACCATGGTGATTTAGCCTAGCTCAAACTCAACTAAAAAATGGACCTTCCAAAATCCCTAAAAAATCACTCTCTCAAAATACAAAGATAAAGAATGATGATACTAAGACCTAACAACTAAATAAAAAAAGAAGGGGCCCACATTTAAAAACAAGGTGTGTGTACCAGGCACAAAACCACTCATCATTGCAAGATCCTAAAACCCAACTTCTTGATAACATATATGAATCTTCTTTCTTTTAAAATGAAGAGGTATTTATTTTCTTGGAACTATGAAACAACTTACTAATACACATTACGCAACCTCCTAAACCTCTTCATACTTAGTAACCATGCATAGGGTACCTTGACACCTGATTATCACTTAATTTATATTTTTATATCCATGTTAGGTTTTAGAATTCTAATTTCTTACTTTTTTAATTTGGGTCTCACCAACACAAAATCTTAAAACTCTACTTTCAAATAATATATGTGAAGCTTCTATATTTTAAAGAAAAGAGGTATGTATTTCCTAAAGTCTTGACCAACCTTAATCCATGCATAGGGTACCTTGACACCTGATTATCACTTAATTTATATTTTTATATCCATGTTAGGTTTTAGAATTCTAATTTCTTACTTTTTTAATTTGGGTCTCACCAACACAAAATCTTAAAACTCTACTTTCAAATAATATATGTGAAGCTTCTATATTTTAAAGAAAAGAGGTATGTATTTCCTAAAGTCTTGACCAACCTTAATAGGACACATTAGGAAAACTCCTAGATGGGTCATCCCATAATAATGGATCCCAAACTTGGGAAATCCTGATTTTTGCTTGAAATCACATAATTTTTAGAAAAACTAATGATTTGAGCCTCGAGGGATTTCATCTAAAGGGTTTTATTGAAGAGTGTTAGATAAGACTCCCTTAGATCAAACCCCCTTGGGTAAAACCCCTCTAGTATTATATCATTCCCACAATGGAGTCTCCCTCACACCTATCAAAATGATGGCAAAAAACACTTTTTTCTTTACCTTTTGAGGGATTAAATAAATTTATTTAGAAATTATGTTTTATAAGTATGTATCTCTTATTATAAGCTTTAAAAAAGTGTAATTTTAAATATTTTTAATGTTATTATTATATTTATATTTTATTTCTTGTGAATGTTTTTTTTTACTAAACATCAAGGTATTTGTTTCAAACACGTGAAAAAATAGAAAAATAGAGAAAAAAAAATATAAAAAATATGTGTGCACTAGGTATTGATGTTTTTATTTCAAAAAAAAAAAATCAATATATACAAAACAAGTTATGCATAAAATGTGCAAAAGGTTTCAACACGGGTGCCTAAAAAAATTCATTAATAGAATTAACAATCCAAAAAATCAACTGAGCTCTCTGCGCGCACTCCTTTTTTCAAATTTTTGAGCTTCTACATTTCTTGATGAATCGGCCCGAAGGGGGGCCCATCAGGGCTCGCCCACCTGTGAACTTTTCTCCTTCCCAGAATGTCACTTCCTTCCCTTCACCTTCTGGGGGGACTAAAAGTATGCCTAGTGCTTCACATGTTTCCTGTCCTGGGGATTCGAATGGCTTAGCCTCTTCTCCTAGGGGTAAGGACACTTTGCTTGTTGGTGAGAAAATTTTTTCCTATGTTGAAAAGATTATTGGCGGTAAGGCTTCGACAAAGGTGCCTCAAGATTCTATGTTTGCTTTCTTCACTGTGGAATGGGATGAAGTAGACATCCCAGATGTAATCTTGAATGATGCTTGTAAATAGGGAAAAATTCAGATTTAATGTATTGAAACAACAAATTAACTAAACCCTATCAAGCACCATGAAGCACAAACTAGAATGAAAATGCAAATAAATAAAAGAAATGCAAACCAATTTTCAAACTAGACTTGATTGACCTCCATGGCTCTTCTCCACCTACATAAGAATGCAATATTTTGAAGGTTGATTGTTGGATGAATGTTGGTTGCTCCATTCAGTAGCATAACATTGACATGGGGATGATAGATGAATGACAATAGATAGAAATGGATGAAAGACTGGAGAATGATTTTGACAGCATAAGGACACTTGAAGAATCAACCTCCCAATGGCTTATGAGAGAGTTTATTTATAGGAAATGTCTGATTTCGATTGACAGTTGAGATTGGATGTCAATAAGATGTCTAAATCAATGGCCAAAATTGAAAGTTGTAGTATGGACTAGGGTTAGGTCAAAATTAGGGCAATGACAAGAAATGAAGGGTTGAGATTGAATTATAAGATAATTCAATCAAGGGATGAAATTGAATGAGATGTCAAGAGATAAGATTTGATGTGGAAGATAAGATTGGCACGGACAAAGAGGTGATAGGAGAAATTAAATAATAAAATTATTTAATCTAGGTGACCAATGAATAATTAAATAATTAAAGATATTATTTTATTATAGAAGAATGTGACAAAGGAATCATTTTGAATTAAATAATGATTTAATTCAAAATTCAAGAAGAGTGGACCAAATTAAATAAATAAAATTTATTTAATTTATGAGAGAAAAGCTAATGAATAATTAAATAATTATTTAATTATGAGTGAATAGTGGACAAAATTAAATAGAATTAGAATCTATTTAATTTTAGAAAGAAGAGACTAATTGGTGTATAATTAAATAAATAAAATTTAATTAATCAAGGAGGAATAAAGATAAAAATGAATTAATTAAATAATTAAAATTATTTAATTAATAGAAGAATTATGACTTTAGAAAATAATTAAATAATTAAAAATTATTTAATTATTAAGAACGAAAGGGGAAATGTTGAATAATCTAAGAGTTGCAAGCCTAGGACAATTTTATGTGTCTACATTTTGCCCCTCTTTGAGATGATGTTTGAGACAATGAGCTTTCTGTTGAGTAACATCATTTCAAAGAAGCTAAGGTATGGATAGAGAAAAATGGATGATGATGAAAGATAGGAGTGGGATGATGATGCCCCCTCGAGAGGATAGGCGGGTTGAAAGAACATGGGTATGCTCTCGAAATGAAATGATAAGGAGGGACAAGATGAATGATGTAAGATAGGAAGTAGATGAAGGAGATGAATGATACGTTATGCTACAAGAAAGTGAGCAACCATGATGTTTGATGTAACACTAGACATGATGCACCAAGGTATAAGGACCAAGGTGACGATGTGTCTTGTGCCCCAGCGTAATACAACCTTGTCTAGATACAAGATATGAATATTAGCTGGAATAAGTCGGACTTGACACAAATGCAAGATAAAAATGATAACACACACAAGCAAGCAAGCAAGCATGCACAAATGACACAAAAACAAACAAGGTATTGCCCCTGTCAAGTTGCAAACCAATGAGTAATTAATTGACTGATGATGATGATGACTAAAAGTGTTGTCATTGCGGGGAAAGACATATCCCTAGATCAACACAAGAATGACTGACTAATTGATTGATTGACTTTGATTGATTGGTTTACGACAAGATTAGGATCAAGACCAAAGGATGTGATTGGATAATTTGACAAGATTGATCGACTTGACTAATGTGGACTAAGGATTGACTTGCATTTGGACTATTGCTTGGCATTTTATGATTTTTATTTTTTTTGGATTTGACATTTTATGATTTTTGGATTTTTGACATTTTGGATTTTTGGCTTTTTGACATTTTTGGATTTTTTTTTGGGAATTTTTTTGAAATTTTATGTGTTTTTTGGATTTTCTTGAAATTTTATGAGGTGTCAATGGATGAAAATTTGGGTAGACTTTGTGCTAGATACCAATGACAAGGGGAAACCAAGTCTAGGTGCAAGGGTGGGTGATAGGATAAGGGATAAAAGGCTCATGATAGATGGATGGATGTAAAGGATGTATGCATCATAAGAGAGCAAGGATGTGATCTCCAAAGACTATGTCGCATAGGGATGACATGCCCCATTCTAGGTACAAGACTTAGGATTTTTCATGACAAAGCTGATGACAATAGGATAATGATATGATTGGTTTAGATAGGATGAGATATGTCAAGAGATACCCAAAACATGTTACAACATTTTTCCCCTATATCGTCATCAAGATCAAAAGGAGAAGGGTGGATAAGTGGACCCAATATGATAGGTAGGTATGATGGCTAAGATGGTAGGTAATATGGAAATGATATGCCATAAAAATGATAGGTTGGATAGATAAGACATTGTGCCCCCAAGTGTAAGTGACATAGAAGATCAACCTACACATGACGCCTGTTTGCCAGGTTTTCATCATGGTACTTATCCAAGGTGCCTGTTTACCAGGTTTTCACCGTTGGATGAAAGGATTTCTCTTTACTTTTTTCTTTTTTCCTTTTTTTTTTGGACCTTTTGACTTTTTGGATAGGAGAAGGGGAATATGGATAAGAGGGACTCAAGTGTCTAGTTCCATGAAAGGTGATAGTCCCACTAGAAATGAATGTCATGGTGGTAAATTGGATGGAGGAAGGTGTATGGTCACATGCTTTTGACATTTGTAGGATGACGGTGGTGGGATGGCAACATATGTCTTAGGTGTATGGTAGGATTTATGATGGAAGGAGGTGGACTTAGGATGCATGGAGGAAGTACCAACATCTTGAGATTGGTGTCCTTGGGGTATGCAATGGACAATGGAACTAGGTGTAGGTGGAACACTAGACACAAGTTCCTTATTGGATGGAGAAAATGAAGCAAGGGAAGATAATGGTTGTTGTTGTTCTGAGGAACATTCATGAATGATGGTGGAAAGACCAATAGGATATGATGGAGGACTTGCAATGGGGTCGATAGTGGGTGATGGAGGATCATTAGGATCTTGATTAGCATTGTCTTCACTTAGATCCAAGGTATTTGTTTGATCTTCTATGTGTGCTTGGGAGGCATATGTCTCATCAAGGGAAGTGGATGTTTGTGCATCATGGATGGGTGAGATGGAAAGCTCTTGACCATGGAATGCATAAAGTTGGCTAAGGGGATCATCATGGTCTTCTTGATCATAAAAGGGGTCTTGATCAAAGATGAAAGATTGATCACGAATAGTATCAGGTATGTTATGAATGGAATCATTAGGAGGGTGTTGATCTTTATGTGGATGAGGGGGTAATGTTTTTGCATGTTTAGGCTTGTGCTCTTGAAATACCTCATGAATTATTGGAATGGAGGTGGAAGTGGATTTCTCATGGAAAGACTTGTCATGTTCTTGATGGTCAACAACATAGGAGCATGATAGAGGGTGACTTGAACTTAAGAGGGGAGACTCTTGAATTGGATCAAGTGGTTGAGGATGACATGGTTGACTTGAAGGACTTGGCATGATGTTTGAGGACTCTTTTGTATGTTCAAGTATTTGATTTGAATGACATGGAGACAATTGATTCCTTTCTTGTAGCCCTTGGGTCACATCCTTTGTAGGTGGATTGGTGGATTTATGTAATGCCATTGGTTTACTTTTGAAATGTTTGAATATAGGGCATTCATTTGATGGAGGATTAGATGATGGTGGGGGTAATGAAGAGTTTGATTGGTTAAAAGGTGGAGAGGCCAATGGATTAGGACTAGGACATGGTGGATTAGGGATGGGAATTTGATTGGATTGTGGTAAGGGTGCATGGACTAGATTGGTGTTCCCCTTGTCAAAGATGGCATTAAGACTTAAAGGCTCTTGATTTTGTTGCCAAGGTGGACTTGGGATCCTATATTCTTGTTGTGATATGGGTGGACATGTTGATGTGGCATTGTCATAATAGATAGATGTGCTAGGTTGGCATGATGATGAAGGTGACAGATAGGATTGTGGTTGAATGTCTTGAGGTTGAAATGGTGTTTGGACTTGTGATATGATTTGTTGTTGTAATGATGATTGAGGGGTTGTATAACGTAATGATTGTTGAAAGGTTGATTGATGTGGATAAGGGTTGACATTAGAAGAGTTGTGATAGGTTGACGAAGGGGAAACTTGATATGTGGATGGATGAGGTTGATATGATGATATAGGTGACACATTAGGTTGAGGTGGCACTTGTTGATAATAAATGGATAGGGGATGATGTTGTGGTTGTTGGATTTGACAAGTGGCAATGAATTGATTGGCTTGAGCTAGGAGGTGTTGGAGTTGAGGTGATTGGCTAGTTTGAAGTTTAATTTGTTGGATGAGGCCTTGGAGCTTATGTATAATTATTTGGTCTAAGGGTTGGGGTGCTTGATAAAGTGATTGGAGGATGCTTTGGAATTGGGGTACTAGGTCTTCTAATGTTGGCATGGTGTAAAATGATGTTGATTGGATGAAAGAGATGATGATGTGGAATGATGAGATTGTATGATTTGGATGATGTGGAAAGTGTTTATTAGAAGTTTGACTTGGGCAATATCAAACACAAGATATCACATGTAAATGCATGAACACACACACCAAGCACAATGATAAGTTTGTCTTCCAAGATTAGATGTTATGATTAAGCAAACACTTGAATACACAACAACAAGCCCTATGACTAGTCAAGTGGGGTATGGCCAATTAGGTCTCAAGCTAGATTGCACAAGGTTGACTAAGGAAGAATTTGAAAGAAAAATCTTGCCAATAAGCCGGGAGAAAGGGGTAACCCACCCTTGACCTTCACTTCCCAAAGGTATAAAGTTCTTTGGGGCTTAGCTTAGAGTGACAAGATTTCAACTCCCAAATGAGCATGTCTTTAGATTCACACTCGATTGAGGTCGTCCCTTGGAGGGGTGTGTGCTCCAAGCAGGCCTCCTAAAAAAAGTATGACAAAAGCAAACCAAGTGAGGTGTTTTGGAGGACACACACACTTGATTCACACTCGCAGTGATTAATTTCCCTTAGAAATGAAATGTTTTTATGCAAACAATAGAAGCACTTGTTCTTTTTAACCCCAATTCAAATGTGTAGGAAGACAATGGTTAATTTTAGACCCAATTTTGATATGTGATTGAAGACAAAATTTGTTTTTAAGAGCCCAAATCCAAATGTGTGACAAACAAGATTAAGAAATGGAAGATGAAATATGTGCACCTGATTATTCGCTTTCCAATTTGTTGTGTATGAATGATATTTTTGCCACTAAAACTCCTTATGATCACCTACAAAATCAAAAGAAATAATATCATAATGCAGCCATGAAAAAAAATAAACTCATTAGAAAATTGCAATTTCAAATACATATTTTTAACATAGCCGAATTAGATTTGATTATTTGAAGACACTAGTGATCTGAAAAATACAAAATAAAAGAAGAGACCGATATTATTTTTCAGAGAGCTTTCTAGAAATGTAAAGAAGTCATAAAAATTCCCTATTTTGCGCCCAATATTAATTTTTTATGAAAAATCATAAAAAAAATATAAAAAATACAAAACAGCTCCAAAAATTCTGATTTTTTGACTAAAGTCGTATTCTGTCATTCCAAATCAGCCCCGAAAAATCTGATTTTTGGAATGGAAGCTCTAGACGTTGTCTCCAATCTGCAAAAAAAAAATTGTGAAAAAATACGTAGCCGTTTGAAAGTTATGGTCGAATCTTTGGAAAAATTCAGATTTAATGTATTGAAACAACAAATTAACTAAACCCTATCAAGCACCATGAAGCACAAACTAGAATGAAAATGCAAATAAATAAAAGAAATGCAAACCAATTTTCAAACTAGACTTGATTGACCTCCATGGCTCTTCTCCACCTACATAAGAAGGCAATATTTTGAAGGTTGATTGTTGGATGAATGTTGGTTGCTCCATTCAGTAGCATAACATTGACATGGGGATGATAGATGAATGACAATAGATAGAAATGGATGAAAGACTGGAGAATGATTTTGACAGCATAAGGACACTTGAAGAATCAACCCCCCAATGGCTTATGAGAGAGTTTATTTATAGGAAATGTCTTATTTCGATTGACGGTTGAGATTGGATGTCAATAAGATGTCTAAATCAATGGCCAAAATTGAAAGTTGTAGTGTGGACTAGGGTTAGGTCAAAATTAGGGCAATGACAAGAAATGAAGGGTTGAGATTGAATTATAAGATAATTCAATCAAGGGATGAAATTGAATGAGATGTCAAGAGATAAGATTTGATTTGGAAGATAAGATTGGCTTTTAGGACAAAGGTAGTAGGAGAATTAAATATTTAAAAATTATTTAATCTAGGTGATAATGAATAATTAAAATAATAAAGATATTATTTAATTATAGAGGAATGTGAACAAAAGGAATCATTTTGAATTAAATGTGAAGTTAATTCAAGAAAATTCAAGAGAGTGGACCAAATTAAATAAATAAAATTTATTTAATTTATGAGAGAAGAGGCTAATGAATAATTAAATAATTAAAATAATTATTTAATTATAGTGGATAGTGGACAAAAATTAAATAAATTAGAATCCACCTTAAAACATAGAGGAAGAAATAGGATTATATTTCTAGTGACTTCTAATGGGACTAGACTTGACAAATAGGAGGACATTGAGAAGGAGCTTTTTTCAAATTTTCCTGAATCGACAAAGGTTCACAATAATGAATTGGATGAATTCTTGCAGGTGATCCCTAATGTTATTACGGAGCAGGATTTAAATGAAATGTCTAAAGTTGTTTCAATGATTAAAGTTAAGGAGGTTGTTTTCTCTTTTGGAGCCTTCAAAGCGCCAGGGTCGGATGGCTTCCCTCCAAGTTTCTTCCAGGTCTATTGGGACACTGTTTCTTCTGACTTGTTCATGGTGTTCAGCGATTTCTTCAGGTCGAGAAGGATTTTAAATTAGATGAACATCACTTTTATTGAACTTATCCCTAAAACTAATGAAGCTACTTCTATGAATGACTATAGACCAATCAATTTGTGTAACACAACTTATCAGATCTACTCTAATTAATAGACTGAAATTAGTGTTGAACAAAATGATTGTTGTTAACTAGAAAGGGTTTGTCCAGGGAAGACAAATATTGGATGCAACTATGTATACTCATGAGGTGCTACATTCTATGGATTATAGCAAAAAATAGGGTATGGCTTTAAAATTGGATATCTCTAAAGCTTATGACCGGGTCTCTTGGAATTTCCTATTTGTTGTTCTTGAAAAATTTGGTTTCAAAGGAAAAAATTTAAACCTAATTAGATCATGTGTCACTTATCCTAAGTATTCAGTGTTGATTAATGGGTTTCCTCATGGCTTCTTCTCTGTTGGTCGTGGCCTAAGATAGGGGGACCCATTGTCACCTTATTTTTTGTCATTGTGGTTGAAGCCTTGAGTCGTAATATCCAGAAAAAAATTGTTAGGAAGACTTTAAAAGGTTTTTGTGTTGCTTCTTCCCTTTCCCTTGCTTCACATCAACAATTCATTGATGATACCATCCTCTTAGGGGAGGCCTCTATTTTAGAAGCGAAATAATGGAAAGCAATCCTTGAAAAATATGCAAAGGTTTATGATTAATATATTAACTACCAGAAAAATAAAATATATTTTTCAATACTAGCTAGATTATTAAGGACAAAGTGATAAGTATTCTAGGTTGCTAGGAGGATGACATTCCTTCCACCTACCTAGGGTTACCATTAATCTCAAGAAAACTTGATAATAATTACTGGAACTATATTGTGGAAAAGATTCATAAGAAGTTCGCAGGGTGGAAAGGAAAATCACTAAGTTTTGCTAGGAAGGTTTAGCTCTTAAAAGCTTCTTTACAAAACATACATGTCTATTATCTCTCTCTTTTCAATATTCCTACTAATATTGCTGAGAAAATTGAAATGGTTCAAAGGAGGTTCTTATGGTCAAGAGTGGAGGAAAGGAAAAGAATGGTGCTTCTTAGATGGGAAATTGTTTGTACTCCAAAGAGGGAAGGAGGATTGGGGATAAGAAGAATAAAAAAGTTCAATAAAGCTCTTGTGGCTGAAATGCGCTAGTTTCTTCTAGAAGGAGAAAAAGATTGGGTGCAAATTCTAAGGGCTAAATACTTAGGTAACAAGGATGTTAGTTGTTTCTTCAGGAACAAGGAACTTCCCTATGGTTCTGTCTTCTAGAATAACATGCTTAAGGTGAGATGCACTCTTACTAAAGGAGCAAAAATGAGAATTGGAAATGGAGTAAGAGCTGAATTTTGGGAGGATTCTTGGTCATCCAGTGCTCCTTTGTCTACTAGTGACAACCTACATCAAATTAGAATTAGATTGAAGAGAAGTGTTGGAAAAAATGTCTCAAATTCTTTAAATTGGGATGGTTCTAGACCAAAATGGATAGACTTAAAAAACTATTTGAACAATGTTGTTCTTAGGTGAGGAAGGCAACTAAATTGGGATGTTGATTTGGCCTCCCTTTTGAGGCAGATTGGGAATCCTAATCTTTTCTTGAGAAACAAAAAGGATGTATGGATTTGGACAAAAAATGCTTTTGGGTGATTTTCAGTTAAATCGAATTATGAATCTATGGATTTGCAGGATTTCTATCCAGGGATCTTCAATTGGAATAATATGTAGAGAAATAATTTAATCCCTAAGATCAACTATTTTTGGTGGACAGTGATGCATGAAAGGATTCTTACAATTGATAACCTTAAGAAAAGAGGATGGTACTTAGTTAATAAATGTTACTTATGTAATGAATAGGAAGAAACAATTATGCATATGCTCTTTCAATGCTCTTATGCTCAAGAAGTTTGGGTTTTCTTTCTTAAGATTCTTATGGTTGATTGGGTTTTCCCTCCTTTGGTTAAAATGTTTGCTAATTGTTGGAGTATGTGTCCCTAATCTCACAATATAATCTCTAACCTCTGGAGACATGTTCCCCTGTTCCTCACTTGGGGTTTGTGGAAAGAGAGGAATAATAGAGTTTTCATGGATGCAACTAAGAGTAGCAAAGATATTTACTTGTCTATTAGGAAATAGATTCAAGAGAACATAGAAAGCTACAAGTATGCTCCTTAAAACAAAGGACCTTCATATCAAGAAATGAGAATCAAGCAAAATGGGGTCTCTCTCAGGATCTTAATAATATTGATTAGGCTAAATAAATTGTTAGCAAAAGCACTGTTTGGATCCCCCCAGACCCTGGGTGGATAAACTGTAACTTTGATGGATGTTTGAAAGGGAATCCTAGACTGGCAAGGGTTGGCGAGGTTGTTAGAAATGATCATGGTATCTATGTGGTTGGGTACAGCAAGGGACTGGGAACAACAACAAATAATTTGGCAGAGGCTTTTGTTGCATGGATAGGAATAGGTTATCTCAAAGACAATGGCTACACAAAGGTCATTATAGAGGGAGATTCCAAGCTAATAATTTATTATTTAAACAATAAGGCAAAGGCCCCTTGGGAGATAAAAGATTTGTTAGATGATTGCAAAAATATGATACAAACTTTCCAATGTTGCAAGATATGCCACACCTTTAGGGAAGGTAATAGGGAGTTTGATGCCTTAGTGAATTTTAGCTTTAGGCAAGGGGCTTTAATATATTGGGATTTCTCCAATTTATCAAACCTGATAAAGTAAATTATTGCTAAAGATAGAGGAGGGGATTTGATTTATCATGGGAAGAATTAATAAGAAAGGTTTGTAGTGTTGGCCAACTGTCAAGATGGTTGTTGTCATTCTTATGTGGCAAT
>VDFB02002201.1:0-17497 GCA_007258455.2 Sequoia sempervirens | reverse complement strand
TTGGCGCACTCCATTATAAGCTCTGAGCACTGAATGGCTGGCGGAAAACCAGCAGCTGCATATAGCCCACTTCGGACGATGTTGTGCGAAGTGACCGAAGCCCGATGACTTCCAATTCCAAACAGCCTGTTCTTGAAGGTCTCCAGGTTGACAGAGCCCAAATTAGTGTCCGTCAACTTGCCCAGCTTTGAAATGAACTTCGACTCCGGCATGAATGTTTTGCTGAGCTTCTTGATCATAGCCTGTCTGGAGGCACCATTGTCCTTTCCGGTTGTCCTCGCTTCAGCCATCTGCAACATAACAAACATTCATCAGCAATTAAATTTAATAAAATAAGGCATTGTATAAGGGCTGCAGTCGACTTTAGAAGCTGCAATAACTTTCTTGTTTGCAAACCTAAGCTTCTTTTCTTGAATAAGTTCGAATTCCGACACTTAGAACAGATTTCTAAGTGAACTTTGATGACTTTATTTCACTATCAGCAATCAGCAAGTTGAACTTTCTATGTCTTCGTATCAGCAATCAGCAAACATCAAGCTAGCAAATTCGTGCTTCTAAGTTCTCAACTATTCCTTTGCTTCACCCCAAGGCGTCCCACAGGCAACTTCAACTAAGCTCAACAAATCAGATTTCAGACTCAATACTAGCAAGGCCGTACCTCTTCTACTTCAGCAATGGCGTACCTCCTCCAACCAGCAAGTACCTCTCAGCAACAATTTCAAACTCCCTCAAGTGCACCTCCTCAGCAAACTCAACTTCTCAGCAAAATTCAAACTTCAGCAACTCACTCAGACTTAGCAAATTTTGAATTCCCTCAAGCTTCAGCAACTCACTGCAATGTCTCACTCTCAGAGTAAATTCGACTTCCAGCTGTGAAAACAAGTGAAAAGCATCTTCATTTTATAGCCAAAACTCGAATTCTAGAAGAAGTTAATTTTAGCCAGTGCCATTAAACTCCACTACTCCACTTCAAGAATTCGAATTTTCCCTCTCTAGTGTTTCTGACACTTGTCTCCAGCCGTCGGGAATATTATTCTTCTAGAAACTTGACTTTGACTGGCGTTCTGGATTTTGCTTTCGAAAATTTGATTTAATTCATCATTTTTTTAATTCCCCAGCCGGAGCTCTGTCACTTGAATTCGAATTTTTAACTTCATCATCTGCTCTGGAAAATTCATCCTCGAAGAGTTTAAACAAACTTATCTAGGCAACTCCCTTCAGATTCATCGTTCGAAGAAAATTCACTTTGAAAACTCATTTTATTCATGTTTGCCTTAGAAAATTTAAAATTTTCCCTTAGGAAAATTCACAATTTGAGCCTTGATTAAATTCCTCACTGAAAAGGTGTTGGCGAAGCTTGAAAGACTTGGAAATCCATTCATCATCGCAAATGTTCAGTACCCAGAAGCAAATTTTCTCCAGAACGCCTCGAATTCATGGGTACCCAACGAACGGGTTCATTTAATTTTTCGAATTTTGAACCTTAGAAAATATTATTTTCACCATTTTAAATTGATTCTTCGCCTGTGATCACTCTGTGTTGCTCTGACTTCTTGAAAAATTTGAATCATCTTGCAATATCATCGTCTCTGACTTCATCACTGAGAAAAGTTGCTCGCTCTTCGAAAAAAAAAAAATTTATCATCTGAGTTCTAGGCTTATTTTCCAAGGAAAATAATTTTGCCTTAGAAAATATTTCTTTAAAATCATCTCGCACTTTGAGAACTTGCCTTAGAAAATTTTGATTGCCAGTGGAAAGGAATTTTATCAACTTCGTTTGGAAGAATTTACTCATTCCCGGCACGCCTTATTTCTCACTTCACCTTTGGAAAATATTTATTCAAAAACCCAACGCCTTAGAGAAATTTTTAACACTTAGGAAATATCTTATTTTCCTCCTGAGGCGCCTAGCACACTTCATCCTATTTTTACCACCTTCAAACATTTCAACGCCTTCAAAATATTTCTAACACCTTATAACTCCCTTCAACATAGGCGTACACTTCACTTAGCATTTTATTCTCAACACCTTCAAATATTTTCCAACACACACATCACCCTCAACGCCTTAGAAAAAAAAAAAAATCTCCAACACTTATAACCTTAGGCGCATATCACACTTTGAGAGGAAATTCAAAAATCACGCCTAGGGAAGCATCCTCAACACTCTCCACCCTTGGCGCGCCTAATACTTACCATCTTTCACCACGCTTTGGGAAAACTTTCATCCCATTTACCATCCTTAATTACCTTTCACATCCAAACATGGGCGCATTTCCTTATAGGAGGAGGACAAACTTGCCACCACGTCCCCTGTGACCCTTCAACTTCTACGCTTTTGTCTTCACATGCACAAGTTTGGGCGCATTTTGCCTATGGAGGAGGACGAGATTCTTTGACCTTGTTGACTTTCTTTCCCCTTGAGCGCATTTTGGTGTGTCTAGTGGATGAACTTTTTCCAACGCCCCAAGAGTGACTCTTCGCCTTCCAAATTTCGTCTTCACATGCATGACTTTGGGCGCATTTCACCCCTGCTACAGGATAAGCTTGCATTCTTGGGCGCATTTTGATGCATGAGGAGGATTTTCACGTTTGACTTTGCTTTGACCACCTTGTGAACTGGGCGCATTTCACCCCCTGAGGAGGATGGGCGCATTTTGAGGGGTGAGGCGGATTTTTCATGCCTTAGAAACTTTTTCAACTTTTCCTTCTTTCATCTTGGGCGCATTTTGCCCCTGCTACAGGATAAAAACTTTGACTTTTGTTTGACTTTCCTGCCTTGGGCGCATTTTGCCCTGTGTGAAGGATGAACTCACATTTTCAAAAATTTCTACGCCTCTAGCTGAGATGGGCGCATTTCCCTATGCCTGCTGGACGAGACTCCAGACTTAGACGAATTTTCATCATCCTTGCCAGCTTACGTGCCCTGCTATTTATAGTAAGTTCTCTGAATTTGCGCCTGTGAAGCTCGGAATGGCCTGAAATTTTGAACGTAGCATCTTCATAACCTTATCAACTTTAATGCGGCCTTTGCCATTTTTTAATCCACCACCTTATTTATAGCTGTTTAGAAGGTGGCTTACTATAAGTAGTAAGCTCTTGTTTTCGATAGCTCCCGGCTCGTCGAGTTGAAATTTGAAGTGACTCCTCCTGCGTGACACGTTGGTGACAGCGTAAAAGTGATTTACTATTTTAGCCGGTTCGAGGTGGAAACACTATAAATGGTAAGTGCTCCGTTTGACACGAAATTTCACGGTGGTCTTTGAAGGGCCGGTAGCGATGGTTTGCCGGATTTTGAAGATTTTGACTTTTGATGCCTATTTTAGGCTCGAGCTGAAACCCTAGTTTGCATTGCATGCGTATCAAAAGATCTCCGTTTGCTTTCGTTTCTGCAACACTGTGATCAGCTCGTGAATCTGAACTGCTGGGTGGCGGCTGCCGGGACACACCTGCTAAAAATAGCAAGTTCCTTACTGAGTGGGAATCCTCGTTTGCATGTCACACCATCGAAGCTCGAGAAAAACCCATCGAGATCACCGGAGCATGCAAAGAAACCACCGACGCGCAGAGCCCTAAAATAGCCGCCGGAAGGTGAATCCGCGAAAGTAGTCGTCGTCGCGCATGTTATGTCATCAGCGAAGATCTCGAGAAAAACCGAGAGAATATCCGGACATGCAAAAGAAAATCTACGCATCACGGATACGAAATTCGCCCACGGGCCGGTTGCTAAAATAGTAAAGTTATCTGTTTTGCTCAAATTTGGCATGCCATGATCGATGTAAATTCCGAATCTTGATTAATGATAGTCGGAATCTCAAAATAGTTGACAAATTGCTCTGAATTGCAGACTTACTAAAAATAGTAAGTACCTTGGAATTTGATGAAACTTGGCTGAAAACCTGCTGGATGCCTGCTGACAACATCGTTAAGTTCAATTTTTAATTTTCTCACTTTACTTGACCTTGGATTGGCCAGAAATGATGAAACCCTAATTTTAGACTTGGCCAATATTTCGCGTTTAAGCTCAATAACGGACCTGTAGAAAGGGGACACTTGAGGAAGGAAAGGGGCCGCAGGAGAAACCCAGAAGCCAAAGGGCCCAGGGCAGACAAAGTAGGGGTCCCCATCTTGGATAAGGCGATGTCAATGAAAAAGGTCACAACAAGACTTGGTTGATGCAATGAATGGTTCCACCATCTTGTCACAAGATCAATCACTAATTTAGAGATCATGCACAAGAAGTTCTTGTCACATTTTAAACCTACTAAGAATGGTCATGTTCTTTTTACACATCTCTCAAATGCAAAGAAAGATAGCAATGAGTCCATGAGAGAGTTCCTTGCACAATTCAACCATCTAGTCAACAAAATCAATGCTACTTTGAAGCCTCTCTAAAGATTCTCCTAATTTGTTTTACCAATGCACTTCCATCAAAATTTGCCTTCATGATCTAATCAAGTGATATTGATGAGCTAAGAGAAGTTCAAGAGAAAGTGGTTAAGCTTGAGGATGACATGACTACTACACTAACGAACTCAAGAAAAACTCCATTAGGCCCATGATTCCAAGCTCCATTGATCCTATCTTTCAAAAAGTAGTGACTGATGAGACTAACATGAAGAGACACCTTCAACAAAATGTTCCTATTCAACAATACCAAGGGCATCCTCAAGAAAATAACAATTGATAGACTTAGATAATCTCCTCCACCTGCAAGGCTTACGTTGGAGGCACTAGCTAACGACAACTTAAATAATTTTTGCTCTTTCCATGAGGCAAGAGATCATGGAGGCTCAACCAATCATTGCACACCTACAAACTCAATGTTCATACTTACTGTCATCAAGGAAAAGGTCATTGTGTTTGAACCAAATTCAACTTGAGGTTTCCCAATCAGCTTGTGAGATCATTCATGTCATAGTTTTACTCCTCAAACTGACAATTTTCACAAGTTGATAAAGGTTGTGGCTGTTCAATGTGAAAAAAAGGAAAGATTTCAAGGATCATAAATGACATTAACAAGAGAAGATGAATTGAGAAATAGCAATATCCCTTAGGAAGTCCAAGTGCACATTTAAAACTAGTTGAACCACTCAAAAGTTTTTCCTAGCTTACAAGGTGGTAGCATCCAACAACTCCACCTAAGTTGGCTTAAGTGAGCAAGATGTTTGCCTCGATTTAACTATCTAATATTTCTACTTGGAAAGGATGGGTAAAAGTTCCACTTAACTTGTGATAAGTAGCTTGAGTAAAGAATATTTCTAACTAAACAAGAGTGGCACAAGTATTAATGGTGGGCACCCAAGATGGTTGAGCCATGAAAATGTTCTACCCACCTAAAGAAAGGTGGCACATGACTTAAGTCTTTTGCCCATAAACACGGGCGCGCAATCAAAGCCGTTGAGCCACTTAAGAACTTTACTTGACTTGTAAAGTGGCACAAATGATCCAAAGTTCAGCCTAATTTTTAAGGAAAAGTGGCATAAGTGTAGCAAGTTATGCCCAGCATTATAAAAATTGGTAAAATTTAGGCATGATTCCACCTAGCAAATTTTAACCATGGCAAATCCCATCAATAATTCCACCTAAGTCTTCAAACATTGGCACAAGTGTAAGAGGCATGCGCTTTAAGTGGCTAAGCCACTCCATTATTTTGTAAGTGCATTTTGGCCTTAGTCTCAACACATCTAAGCTCCACCAAGTCAATTAAGGTTGGTAAACACCCCATAAACCTCTACCTAAGTTAAGTTCAAGCAGAAACTTCCATTTATCACACCAATCATGCCAAGTCAGCTGTATCAAGATGGAGAAAGGTGGTGCCACAATTTTCCCGAACAGCCATTTAAAGTACTTATTTAAGCATAAAGACTTCAAGCCATTGATCGAAGTTAAACTGCCATTAAGATTTCAGCATATTTTCGAGTGTAAACTAATCATATTCTATTTCCAACAAAGTATTAATGCTTATTTTTAGGTTGTTTCATTTCTTTTATTTGTTTAGAATTAAATTTGCTTAAATTTTGTTTCTTTTCAACAACCTTTAAGCATTTCACTTTAAAGCTCATCTTTTGGGATTAATAAAGATTATTTTAAAGTCCTAAATATTGGGCATTTGTAACCTATTAATAAATACATTGAGCACATATAATCAAAAGGATAGTGGATGCTACACTTATACTACAAAAATGCTTGTTTAAGCTAGTTCACCTATGTATTTCCACACATTAAATTGAAACTGAGTAACTTTATCAAGCTTTGTATCGATGTCATTTATTCATTAAATGGTAGCTTGTATGCAACTTAACAATTTATTTCTGAGAATCGTGTGTTTGTTCTTTGTTCAAGTTGTTATTCCTTCAAATCCTATTTGCAATAAATTCCTATTCTTTGTTTTAGCTAGTTGGAAGGTGTTATTTTTGTGTATTTAGATTGTCTGTTTCATCCTTCAATATCTGAAAATCCCGTTTGCAAGGCACAATGTAATGAGCTCTACTAATAACATACAAAAAAATTACCCATAAAAAACAATTGGAACCAAAAGACAAACCCCAAGACTACTCTAATCAACAAATATTTTTGTAATTTTTTTTTAAAATTCTTCAAAACAATACAAATTGAAGTTCATCAAACTAATACAACTTACTAAACACACCCACATGCAAAAGTGGACACTACTAGTATTTCAAATGTTATTTTGCTGCTTAAGAGTTTTTATCCTCAAGAAGCCTAATCTCTATTCAATAAGGGTTTCATCTCCAAGCCATGACTATTGAAAATGTCTAACCCAGGAAAATAAATGATTTTTGCTTCGACAGATTTCAAGTGTCTATCTTATCCTCTTCCTAGCATGTTATATAACTCAAGCACTCCATTCCCAATGAACCTCAATCAAAGGCAAGACATTCCTCAAATTTTGGTAGTAATTTGTAATAGCAACCCTTAATTTTTTGAAATTCATAACATGTTAGCTTCAGAAATAGAAAGTAAGCAAAGCAACTTCCTTCCACTTTCTAATCACCAAGTTCCCAGTGTGGGTGAGGTGAGAGCATACGGTGGTAAGGATTACACTAGACTGAACTGCTAAAGTAAACCACTTGTTCGGTGGGGTGAGAAGAGCACATCCACTTATGCAGTGGGTAGGCGAAGATAACAATGAAAAGTAAACCAACTCTTCCACTTTTCAGTGGTGAGCGAAGTGCCAAAGGCCACTTATTAAGTGGGGTAAGTACAATAACCACTTATTCAGTGGGGTAAGCCAAATAAACCACTTATGCAGTGGGGTAAGTAGCAATCAAACAAGAGCAAGTCACTGATGGTACTACCATTCAGTGTTACATTATAAGCTGATACAATATGATTTCAATTCATTACAACTCTGTTGTTATGATTGCAAATATGATATGAAAATGAAATGAACACCCCCAAATGAAGCTCAACAACTGAAATAAGATACCCAAGTGATGCAATACAAAATATACCTCAACAATGCAACATATGAAGGACTGTAATAACTCTGAAAATGAGTTGCAGCAGGTCTACAACACTCACAAAATCATCAAGCAGTCATGAATAACACTCCAACACTGCTGAAGTTCACCCCCAAACTGAAAGCAATGACGTCACAAGGCCTAGGCGCCCAACTTAGAGAAGAAAAAGAGCGCAAAGAAGGGGTGGTTCCCCTTGGAACCCCACACGCCACCCCCCAAGAAAGGTGTGGCCAGCAGCAGGGGTGATTTGGCTCCCAAAAATAAACAACTTCATCAAAAAATCTGCAATCACTCCCTTTCTAATCGCCCAGCCTGAGGAATCCATTAGTCAAATACTCAAAATCTATTTCCAGTAACTTCAATCTGCACAAGCCAAACAAGGGGGATGGCCTTGTACTTGCATAGGTACGGCCAGCAACATGAACTTCAAGAAATCAAACTCAAAAATCTCTACAACTCACTGAATTAGCATAAAAAATACTAGCAAACATATCTCCTCAAAAAACCTCATATTGAAAAGCAATGAAATTAAACTTCACCATTAGCACCAATGGTGATTCATGTATGGAACCACATCAGTCCAGCTAGAGAATATATTTCAATACCGAAACTAGAATAGTTCTTTAGGGTTATCGTCCTCAAAAACTTGGAGAATCCAGCACCAAACCGGCAGCACTTCGTTATCAATTCTTCAACATGAACAAATGAGCTCCTCAATGCCTCCTATAGCTTTTTGGAGGGAATATTACAATTTTGAAATAATAAAATATTTCACTTTTCTCACAAATGCCTTTTTAAAATAATAATAATCACCTTTATTTGCAACATCCCCCTTATCTCACCTAGGCATCCAACTTGGAGGCATTTTTGGCTTTTTGATAAGTCATAACACTTAAGTCATGAAAATAATAATCAAACATTATTAAACTTAAGTGAAATATTAAATAATTTACCCCAAGTTATGGAAAATCCCGAAACACCTTGGAATCCAATTCTGATTGCTCCACTAGATAAATGATTGAAACCATAAATAATGTGCTACTAAGGCACTAGATAAATGATTGAAACCATTTTGGTGACTTACTAAAAATAGACGTGCTCTCCAAGAAGTTTGGAGAACACCACAAAAGTCTAAAAACATCACGGAGAGTGTCATTCGAACCAGTATTAACCACTAAGCTCATTACCACCAAGAAAACCCATGTCACCACAACTATATCCTCCAAGAACTTTTAAGTCCCCTTGCCTTACCACTTAGCATATGGGAACTCAGAAAATAGGCTAATGCTTACTGAATTGATTAGGCTAATGGTTATTTATTGCCTTAATTTGAGGGATTGATTTGTCATTTAATGCCTAATAGCAAAAACAAAATGAAATATGCCCCCTAAATTTTTCTTTGAATTTTCAACAACAAGAAGCACCCGTTAAGGATTAGCCCAAAATCTAAACCGCTAAAAGTAACCTTCGCCAAGAATGTTCACCGAGATCCTTTGAAAGGCGAGGTGATAGCATATGGCGATGGGATCTTAGCAACAACTGAATTTGAATTACAAACTGGAAATGAAAGTAGGCAGTGATATGGCCATAAAGAATCCACACTACCACTTATTCAGTGGGGGAAAGATGTTACAATAAAGAGCAATTCATCTGCTTTCCGCAGGCATCCACTATGCAGTGGGGATTCTCCACTTATTCAATGGGTGAAATATGAGAATTACAATTGTTTATTCCTCCACACTAGCGGTAAACCATCCAGGGGTTATAGTGTTTGCATTAAAATCACAAAGTAAATGCAGAAACATAAATAATTGGAATAGTAACTAATTTCCAGTCTTACAATGCAAATTATCTCCAATTTACAAAGTGTTACAATTGTATAATCAATGCAAATGAAGAAAAATGGTCTCCCCAACTTCTAATCTCCTCATCAAAAGAATTACACACCAAATTCTAAACTACCATCAGTCTGAAATGTAAACCAGCAAACTGTAAATCTCATAACCAACAATTTAGACATACCAAAATGCACAAAACTCTTACCACACTCCACCAAATCCAATGAAACTGAAATTACATCAATTCCAATGCTAGGCGACCAAGTCGCAACCATTAACCAAGCACAAATATCACCAAAATGGCCCAGCTCAAATCCCAAGGCACCAAGTACAAGGTACGGCTCTAGAAGGAAGTCGGCCTTGCTTTAAAAAATCAATCCTTCAATGATAAAATCTGCAAATGCACAATTAGGGGCGCCAAGAGCATAGACATTAAATGATCAAGCACCCATAATGAAATTAAATTCATACTAAGAGCTACAAGTGAATTTTCGCTTCAGCCATACAAAAACCAGCAAGCTCAAATCTGGAAATTATCACCAAAATCTTCAACGATGAAGCTCAATATGCACTTCTGAATGAAGCACACTCCCAATTGACCATCTAGGGAACCATAGTTTCAGGCCCAAAGAATGGTGTAAATGCTAAGCTTCCCCTTAGCCAAGTTCTGAAATCAATCCAACAACATAACTTTACCATATTTTCCAAAGATAATCAGCTCTCCTCCAAGCATCAATATATAAGCTCAAATGGCAAATGAAGCAATCTATAACTCCTCACAAGAAACTGTTCAATTTCCTCCAAGGGACGCCACCTCTCAAGCATTTGCTTTATTTGAATTAATAAAACATTACTTATCATCCTCTAGGCGTCCACCTTTAAGTTGCATCAAATAAACATTTAAAATAAACATTAAATGCACAAGTCGACCCCCCCTTCATGTCCCCAACTTAAAAACAACTTGAAGTTCAACGACTAGGCATGGGGTACAACTGCAAATATGAAAATTGACTAAGTCTGAAACTTAGTCCAAGGAGGTAACCAAGAGCAACTGACAGACTGCTAAAAATAGCAAACTGACATTTGCCAAGCTGAACCAAACTAATGATGATGCCTCTACCATAAATGGACTTACAAAAATAGCAAACTACTATAAATAGTAAGTTTGCAAAACTTCCTCTGAACACCATCTGAGCAGTATCATGACTTACTATAAATAATAAGTGTTTCCAAATATCAACTGAGCACAAACTGGGAAGCCATCATGACTTACTATAAATAGTAAGTGCCCGGAAAGGTTATCAGATTCAGATGCATGTCACACCACCTCAGAGGTCTTTGAAAACCTAGAAAAACCCAAAAACCTTTCCTACATGCGAGGTATCAGCCAAAATTGCATGTCATTATCTTAATATGCATGTTACCTCATCCTCAAGCTCTCCAAAAACCCAGAAAACTCCACCAAACATGCATTAAAAATACACACATGCAAGCCTTCAAAAATGCATCTAAACTTCCTAAAAAATTAGGAAACCCTAATTCCACTTCTTACTAGCCTACAAGCTTCCGGGAACAGGCTATCAGTCACAAAGAGCGTATGGCTAAAATGGGGACATTACACAAAATTAATAAATTTCTACTCCTACACTAGTCCTCATGTACATGAAGCTTCAAACTATAAACTTAAACTAAACTAATAACTGCTAGGTGTTAGACCAGGTCAACTAATTAATAAATTTGAAATTTCTACTCCTACACTAGTCCTCATTCACATGAAGCTTCAAATTATAAATACAAACTGAGCTGATAGCTACTAAATGTTAGACCAAGTCAGCTGATTATTTTATTATTCAATTTTCCCTGACTAACAAGTATGAACATGTGTGATACCAACACCAACACAACCACTCTAGTTGAAAGACCCAATCCTATCTAACTACCAATAGAGGCTCAATGCCACAAATTAAAATTGACATCACATGTCCTCCCTCCCTAAATTTTCTTTGCCCTCAAGTGTAAGAACCCTCACTAATTACCAATCTTTCTATTTTTTCCAAAGGCAATTTGTCAAACAGCTTTCTAAAACATGATCTGTAATAGTTATTTCAAGTGCGATTTGTATGGCGTTGTGTTGTGACCTTTCACATCGCCCATTGCAAATGGGACCCCCTAATTTTGGCTTTGCTTTTCTAGCTTTGTCGTTGTCTCTCTTTTCTACTGTCTGTCTTATGGGGTGTGCCCGCCTGATGTGAGATTTTAGCCAAGTCGGTAAAATTAGGGTTTTCAACTTTCCAACCAATTTGAAGTCAAACAAGGTGAATAAATTGAAAATTGAGACTAACTTTGTTGTTAGCATGCTTCCAGCAGGTTTTCACTAAAATTTCATCAGATTTTGAGTACTTACTATTTTTAGTAAGTGTGCAATTACAGGCAATCCTTCAGCTTTTTTTTGAATCCGACAGTCACGCTGCGTCCAGAGCACATCAAGCTACTCACAAGTTAAATTTGAGCTGGAACAGACAACTTACTATTTTTAGTAGTTCAGCTTTCGGAGCCAATTTCAGGGCCTATATGCAGATTTTTTCAACGCATGTCTGCATTTTCCTTCCGAAGTTTTCAGACCTTCGCGATGGTGCATAAAAGCGAGATAACGAATTTCGCATCTCGCTCGTGGGCTATTTTAGGGTTTGCATGTCAATAAGCCGCATGTCCGCATATTCCTTGTGGGTTTTTCTCGAGCTTCACAGCTGATGACATGCAAAGTGGGGATGACCACTCCTTCAGAACTTGCTATTTTTAGTTGCATCCCGCTATACCGGCCCCAAAGACTTTTAATCAATGGAAATGCATCAATTTCATGCAACTAAAACGGTGAACAAACGCGAGATCGCTTTGATATGCATGCAAGATGAATTAGGTTTCCAACTTCGAACCAAAAAGAGGTAAACGCGTCAATTTTGAAACCGGCGTTGTAAACCACCGCCATCAAAGATTTTCGGAGTCTCTGGTAAAATTTGAAGGCAAACGGAGCACTCACTATTTATAGTAAGTCATTTTGGAAACAGGCTATAAATAGAAAGTCAGCCGCATGCGCTGGCGTCAACAGGCAGATCACGTGGTGAGGAGCGCGTCATTCGAATTTCAAGTCAATCGGAGTTGTGGAGGTCTCAGAAACAGGTAGTTGCTATAAATAGTAAACCACTTCCAGAAACATGCCAAAAATAGCAGATCAGCGCGAAGTGTCAGTATGAATAGGTCAAGCAGTTGATAAAGATCCCATGGCGCGAATTTTAGATCAAACGGAGTTGCAGAGGATGGAAAATCAGACACTTGCTATTTTTAGCAGGCTGGTGCAGAGGAATTAGGGTTTCCTAAATTCAAGGGCGAAACACGACAGCCATGCAAATGTAGAATCCAGCCACGATCACCACACTTCGGGCATTCAGCACATGAAATTTGAGCTTATTCTGAACATTTACTATTTTTATCAGGCTACTAAAAATGGCAGAGGCATACGGGTACCGGGCACCAGCAGCTCAATCATGTCACCAGGATCCGAACAAAGCAAAATCCAACCTTTTTGGGAACTTGAAATTAGCTTTAAGTGCAAAATTGACAAACTTTCTAAAAATAGCAAATTAGGGTTGCCCTAAATCAGGCAAAGAGCATAAAATTCACTGAAATTGATGAATTTTCAAATCCAGCTAGTGAAAAACGCCTTTAAAAGCCGAAGGCTGGTTGAAAATCTTCTAAGTGCCACAAATTGGAAGCTCCCATGGTGAAATGTGCCCTTGGAGAGAGGATGAAAGTGGAAATTTTCTAAGTATTTGAAAATTAAGTGTTCACCCTCCTAAATGCGCCCCCAAACTTGGAGAAGATCTTGAAGATTTCTAAAGTGCTACAAATTAGAAGGAGACACCCTCATATGCGCCTGGGAGTTGAAGGGAGAGTAAATTTTTTCTAAGTATACAAAATTTGAAGTTCAACATCTTAAATGCGCCCATGATCAAAGAGATGGCTTGGAAATTTACTAAGGCACTCAAACTTGAAGCTCCCTACCTCATTTGCGCCTTGACTCATGAGTGGACCCTTGAAATATTCCAAGTTGAAAAATGGAAGCTCACAAGCTAGAATGCGCCTTAGTTTGGAGGAAGAAGCATGGAAAAATATTCTAAGTACAAAAACTTGATGTAGAGGGTCTTATTTGCGCCCTTGAGCTTAGAGCCTTGAAATTTGCCTAAGTTCTTGAAACTAGAAGCTCCATGGCTGAAATGCGCCCACCAAGTGAAGAGAGAACTTAAAATATTCTAAGTCCTTGAAATTGGAAGAAGAGCCTGTGAAATGCGCCCATCACAAGGTAGTTGTGCAAAGAAATTTTCTAAGGGTCAAAATTGGAAGCTTGGGGTATAATTTGCACCTGGACTTGCCTTGAAGAATACCTATTGATGTGTTTTAATTGTACCAGCAGAATAAAGTTGCCAATGGCTTCCCTATTCTCTCTTGATCAAGAGTATTCCATACCTTCGTTGCCGAAAGTTGGTCGTTCAACTCAAGGTTCCTTTAGTGCGAATAGGTTGGGTTTGGCTCGATGTGGTGCTATCACGGTATTTCAAGGGGACTTACAGAATTGTTCGGCGGTTGACAGCAGACAGCTGACTAAGGGTTTTCATGTAATTCGAATGATTTGGCAGGTGAGCACGGGATTCCTAATACTAATCGGAAATGTGTGAAAAGTAAAAGGGGGTTTAGGGCCTAAGAAACTAACATTCTATTCTAAATGCAGGATATGTGGAGCTTCGTTTTAATAGACTTCAACCGGATTTCACCTAGCCTTCGTCGGACAGCCTCAGCAAAATCGGTGCAATCTTCAAGGGAAATAGCGAAAGATGTTCAAGTTATGACTTAACATGCATACAACGACGCATATAAGCATATAAATCACAAACGAAGTTAAACACAAAATAATGTCCAGTTGACCACACAAGGCGAACTTATCATCAACAAGCCGCTAGTGGTATGGAGTAAAGCGAAGCTATCTCAATGAAACACCATACATCAAAGTAAGCTACTTGCATGGTGAAACTACTTGGATGCTGAAAGGAAGAAGAAACCTTGCTAGCATTTCATGATAAGGCAATTTCATCATCAATGAAAAGATCTATTATCATAAAATGTGTTACACAACAATCTCTTCAAAGAAGTTTTTCAAGGAAACTTATACCTCAAATTATGCAAAAATGCTGCAATTGCTACACTATCCCCAATTCTAATGCTTGTACTCTCTCAGCTCTACATCTACTATCTAATGAGTTACAAATATGAGGGGACTCCCCTTTATATAACCAGCCAAGTCCCAAAAGTGACTAGGGTTACAATCAATAGAGTGGCCGAATCGTGCCTCCTCAGCCCTAAACAATATTTCCCTAAAAACCGCCACAAAGGAGAGTGGGGTAATAAATGCGCCATAATGTCCACCATCATCCTTCTAGAAGATTCCGTTTGTAGACGCGTTCACACTGTTCTCGATATTCTCTCTTGGCGTTGTTCTTTGACCTCTTCCACTTGAGGGTCTTCATGTACGTCCACTTTACAGGTTATACTAGAAGTCTTAACATAGCCATTTTCACAAATTTTTCCTCCTTCGAGATTGTAACTCATAACTTTATCTTCTTCAAAGGGTTGGAATATCATTGTGCTTCATCACTTCAAGTCATCGACGCTTGGCCTCGACGTTCCTCCTGCAAAACAAGCAAGGAGAAGGGGATCAGATCATTTCATAATATAAATTCAACTTACTCACCTGATTCTAGCACTTTGATCTTCAAGGGCTCATCGTTTTCACTAGCCAACTTTTGCTTTCTTCATGATTCCTCATGCCTTAGCCAAATTTTGATCCATCTTCTTCAAAGGCGTATCATCCCTTTGACAGTATCAACTTCAATTGCATCTTCAAGAAATTCATTTCACCTGCTGGAGCTCTGAAAACCTTGGTTTTATTCACCTCTGGCTCAAGGAAACTATCTTCACGAAGGATTGAAGCAATTTTACCTAGGCAGCTTCTTTCAAATTCATCGTCTGGAGGATCTTACCTTGAAAACACATTTTCTTCATTTTTGCCTTAGAAAATTTGCAAATTTCCCTTAGGAAATTCATCAACCTGGTGCCCATTTAAGATCTTCATCCCAAAATTCTCGACAAGCTGTGGAAGACCTTAAAATCAACTCCTCATCGATAATCTTCGATACCCAGAAGAAAATTTTCTCCAGAACGCATCAAATTCATGGGTACCCAACGAATGGGTTCATTTAATTTTCTTGAATTTTGAACCTTGGAAAATAATTTTCTTGTTCTTCGATCCCCTCCGAGAATTTTGCTCTCACTTGGAAAAAAAATTTATTAACCTCGTGAAGCTGGCAGTCACTGACTTCACCTCAGGCGACTCACCTGTGCTTCAAGGAAAAAATCCACCACATCTCCAGACTTGGGCGTATTTTCTAAGGGAGAAAACATTTTGTGCCTTAGAAAATTTTTGAATCACTCTGGAAATTTTCCTTAGAAAATTTTGTTTGCCTGCCAGCGAGAGAAGTATCATCTTTACTTAGAAAAATTTCATTCACAGAGGCGCCTTGTACATTTTATCTTTACTTGCCACTTGCATTTCACTCCACACTTAGGAAAATATTCCCACGCCTTAGAGAAATTTTAAAATCATCCTAGGCGCCTAGCATACTTAGAAGAATTTTAAAATTACGCCTTAATTTATTTCCATCATCTTAAAATATTTTCCAACACACATCACTTCTCCACGCCTTAGCAAATTTTCTAACACCTTATGACTCCCACCACCTTGGCGCATGTAGCACACTTGAGAGGAATATTCAAATCCACGCCTAGCATTCATCACTCTTTCACCACGCCTTGAAGAGAATTTTCACCCACCTTTACCTTATTTACTACCTTTATTTACCTTTCACATTTCAACTTTGGGCGCATTTGAGGCATAGAGGAGGACGGGCGCATTTTGCATGTGCTGGAGGATGAGACTTCTTCCAACGCCTTTGACTCTTTGACCAGCTTCTACACTTGGGCGGATTTGCATTATGAAGTGGATTTTAAAACTTGCCTTTCAACTCATTTGGAATATTCCCTCCTTGCATGCATACGTTTTGTCTCTTTGCATGCCATTGGTTTTGTCTTCACATGCATGCACTTGGGCGCATTTGAGCATGCAAGGAGGATGGAAATCTTTGACCCTCTTTGACTTCTTCTAAACTTGGCGCATTTCCACCTAGGAGGAAGATGGGCGCATTTAGAGGGGTGAGGAGGATATCCGACACTTAAAAAAAAATTTAACTTCTATCAATTTCCCTTGGGCGCATTTTGGCATGGGAGGAGGATAAAACTCGTTGACTTCTTTGACCTTTCTCTCCTTTGGGCGCATTTTGTACCCCATGAAGGATGAAAAATTGTTGACCTTTGACTTTGCTTGCTCACTCCTCCTTGTTGAACTTGGGCGCATTTTACTAGTGGAGGAGGATAAATTTCTAACGCCTTTCCTTGTGACTTTTCAGCTTCTCATTTTTGTCCTCACATGGCATGAATTGGGCGCATTTTGCACCTCCTGCAGGATGAAAACATTGACTTCCTTTGACCATTTCTATCTTAGGCGCATTTCTTGCCTTGAGGAGGATAAACTTCATGCCTTAGTTAATTTTTTTGAATGCTCAGTCTTGAGAAGAGGGCGCATTTTGGCCTTGCTGGTGGATGAGATTCATTGACCACTTTGACTTTTTCTCTCCTTGGGCGCATTTTGCCAGTGGAGGTGGATATTCGTTTGCCTTAGAAACTTTTTCAACCTTCCTGAGCTCTCTTCAAGTTGGGCGCATTTTGCCCCTGCTGCAGGATGAATTTCAACGCTTAGAAAATTTTCAAGCATTATGTCTGTTGAAGAAGGCGCATTTTACTATGTGTGAAGGATGAGCATCTTGACTTAGCTATTTTTCCTCGTCCTTGCCAGTTCCTGCACGCCTTACTATTTATAGTAAGCTCCTCAATTTTTCACACTTCTGAGGCTCAGATTGCTTTGAAATTTTAAACACTGGATCTTCGTGACTCCATTACCTTGCTGACACTGCCATTCTGAGCAAGCCTGCCATTTTTAGCCTGTTTCTG
>VDFB02002200.1:22454-71712 GCA_007258455.2 Sequoia sempervirens | reverse complement strand
TTATTTTGCACATCTTTTGCAAAGCTCTTGCTTTTTTTGTTTTTCTCTTCTGTGGAAGGCCTTTCATGTTTACATTTTAGATCTTGGTTTCTAACATGGTATCAGAGCCTTGATTTGCAACCTCTTCTCAGATTTTTGAGAAAAATCATTGTAGAGTTCGTTCGAGATTCCTCAAGGGTTTCATGCCTTGAGTTCATCTATGCGGTGTTCTGGATAAGATTGGGCTTCACCATTGGATTCAAAGTGCTGGAAAAAGTTAGGATTGGCTTTTATTTTTCTAATTTTGGCCATCATTTTCTAGATCCATGAGGGGTTTCAAGTTGGGAGATTTTTTGCAAGCTTTGGAGGTAGCCAATTTTTTGGAGCAGTTTGGGCACAAACGGAGGTCACCATCGCGTTCACAACGGCCAAAAACTCTAAGATTGCCCTTTGTTTCATCAATTTTGTTGAAAGTTAGTCTAGAAGGAAAAAAAATTGCCTGGGGGGCCATACGGCCTCCCCAACATGCTCCTCGAGGCATGAAAATAAAATAAAAATTAAAAAAATGTGTTTTTTTGTGAACAGTGCTGATGCCTGTAGTTTAAAGAAATTTTGCTGCCTGACAGCCACCAGGCGGCCGCCAACCCACCACTGCCATTGCCGTCCTCCACTGGTTAGACTTTAGCCCCTGCGGGCTCCTCAAACAGTAGTTGTGGTCCTATGGGGGACCGGGCGCTATGCGCCCAGCCCCCGGTCGCTTTCGCTCTAAGCTCATGGTCCTTTGGAGGACCAAGGGCCAACGCCCAACCCTCGGCAACCTCCTAGCTCCCTACGCAGGTCCTATAAAGGACTAGGGGCTCCACCCTAGCCCCCATTTCACCAACCCCTAGTCGCACACAGGACCAGGGGCTTATTTTTTTAAGCCCCTTGGGCTACCTGAAGGCCTTGTTGGGCCTTTTGGAGCAACTTTCACTAAATTAGGTGTATTTTTTGCGTATGATGTCCATTTCTCACAAACAAGATACCGTTGGAAAGATAATTCCGATGCCAATCTAGTGGTGAAGGTTGTTTTACCATATTTTTCTTCAAATTTATTTTTCAGGTCCTTTAACTCAGATGAAGTTTTTTTTTCTTTAGAGGGCATATCTTTTGACTCGGTGATCCTTTTTTCATCATTCTTGTGGTGTTGGAAAGTTGGTTTAGTCCTCTACAAAGATATTATGTCTATTTTTAGTTTCTATTTATGCACATTATAATTTTGTCCTTTTACAATCATTGGGTTATTATAATAAATGAACTAAGATAAAGTTCCATTAGGGGGGTTTCTTGCATAATAATCTAATTAGAGTGTGCATGGACTTTGATCTTCATCCTATTTTGATGGTAGCTCACATGGGTTATATCTGGTTTCTTAGTTTCTTTTGGCCACATCTTGTCTTAGCTTGACACATATTAGATTCATCAGTTCACACTTCAGATTGGGAGTTTATGGTTATTGATCTGCATTGGTTCAGACCCTTCTCAGTTTGAGGGCCATGTTTTTATGGTTAATGTTCTAGAATCGTTATGGTACTTGTTCCTATGGAAGAGTTTTAGTCATAGTTTGGCATCGGCATCGAGATACACGGTTTTTAGATTCTATCATCATTTCATCTACTATTGCTTCATAGATTCTAGGGTTGTTCTAGTTTGTGAGTTTTCTAGTGTTCCGTGGCATCGGGTCTGTTGTCACATTATTAGGATTCCACTTTGGTTTCTTGTAGACAGAAGTATCTTTCCTTGCTTTTTAGATTGTGGTTCCAGTGTTACTCCATAGTGTTCTTCCAATGCTTCTTTATAGCAGTCATCTCATTGTAGGGGTATTTTGTCCCACTGGGTTTTCCTTCTCTACCTCATTATTGCAGTTGTACATGGGTACTTGATTAGGCCTTGTTTCCAGGACCCATTCATGCTTTCTTGCATTCATCTTAGTTTTAGGTGCATGCTTTTTTAGTCTCCCTAAGTTGCACTTATGGGGGGGTGTTAGTGTAACTAATATTTAATTACACTTGCATAACTTAGGTAATATTTTAATTCTTGGGTTAATTATTCTCATCCTTATCTTGTTGAGCTATCTTGTTGCTCAAGATAAGATTAGGGTTATGCATACTTTTCTTTTATAAAGAAAATCATCTCATGTAATTATGAATTCCTGAATAATATTATTTTGCACACCTTTTGCAAAGCTCTTGCTTTTTTTTTTTTCTCTTCTGTGGAAGGCCTTTCATGTTTGCATTTTAGATCTTGGTTTCTAACATAATAGATATATGCTTTGTCCTTGAATACATTATCAAAATATTTGAAATATTTATTGCACTTGTATTATCACAGAAGATAGAGATAGGCTCATCACACATCACTTCTATATCCTTCAATGTTTGCTTCATCCATAGTACCTGTGTGTAGCAAGATGCTCCTGCTATGTACTTAGCCTCTATAGTGGATAAAGAGACTGATTCATGTTTTTTGCTTAGCCACAAAACCAACCTGCATCTAAGAAAGAATGCACCATCACTTGTAATCTTCTATTCATCTACACAACCAGACCAATTTGCATCAGTGTAATCACATAAAGTAAAATCAATATCCTTAGGATACCACAAACCATAATCCAAAGTCCCTTTTAGATATCTAAATATCCTTTTCATAGCTATAGCATGCGTTTCTTTGGGTTCTTCTTGAAATATGGCAACCAAACATACTACATGCATGATATGCGGTCTAGTAACAGTAAGATATAACAATCCACCAATCATAGATCTATACTTGCTTTGATAAACTTTAGGAGATTCATCATCCTTAGTTTGCATCTAGTCACCATAGGGGTACAAACTAGTTTGGAGTCATCCATTCCAAACTTCTTCAGTAATTCTTTAACATACTTTGATTGTGAAATGAATATTCCCTTATTCAGTTTGATTCACTTGAAGTCCAAGGAAGAAATTCAACTCACCAATCATAAACATTTCAAACTCTTTTTGCATCTCCTCTGCAAATTTCTTGCACATACCCTCATTCCTCCAAAGATAATATCATCAACATACACTAGTACTATCAAAATTTATTTCCTTTCTAAGTCCATATAGTGCCTTTTTCAATTTACAAACCTCTCTGGTTGATCTGATAAATGAAATCCCTTCGGTTGTTCCATGTAGACCTAACATCCATCTAGTATACCTTGAAATATTTGTGAGCAGAAAATGCCAAAAACATCTGAATAGCCTCCATTATTTCCACCAGGGAAAATTTCTCCTCAAAGTCTATTTCTTCAACCTATGAATAACCTTTGCACACAAGCCTTGCTTTGTTTCTTACTACTTCACCATTCTCATTCAACTTATTCTTGAATACCCATTTTATACCAATTATATTCTTGTTTATCGATCTAGGAACCAATTCCCATGTTTGATTTTTCTCTATCTATTGTAATTCCTCTTTCATTGCTCTAACCCAATTTTCATCTTTGCATGCTTCACACATTGTCTTAGGTTCTATCTTGGAAAGTAGACACAAATTTACCTCAGTTGTTGCCACTTTGCTTCTTGTCATTACACCTTTTCCTTTGTCTCCAATTATCTTTTCTTTTGGATGATTTTTCTCTACATATTTTGGATTCTTAGGAGTAGGTTCTAGAGCTTCTTCTTCCTTAATCTCTTCTTGTTCTTGTCTGCAAATAGGCTTATCTAATTCATTCTCACTTATTTCAATTGAGTTGTGCATATTTTCATCAACTTTTACATTTGCAATGAAAAACCCTAATTTTCTCCACAAATGATCATGCCTGCAACATTTCTTCCGGTTCCTTTTGCATAAGCTTTGTTTATTCATTCTTTGCAACATATCTTCATGCCAACATCAAACACACTAGGTATCTAGGGGGGTTGAACAATTTTCTGTTAATGCTCCCCCTAAGACCATGCTAGGTCTAATTGCTAGAGGAATTGTCTACACCAGATGAGGGCATAGACACATTTGATGTCACTATATTTTCTTTCTTCTTCCATATCTTGTTCATTTCTTGCTTAACCTCATTCTTGTTAGTTGTCTTTACTGGTTCATTCTTCTTTACCATATCAGATTGTTTTCCCCCTTTACTTCTACATACTCTTGAAATGTGTCTAGGCTTGTTGCAATTGTAGCAAACACAAATTTTATGATCTATTTGACCTCCATTAACCCTTGATCTACAATGATTAGCTTTGTGTCCAAACTTATTACATGCATAGTAGTAGCCAACAAAATATTGATTCATTCTACCTCCTTTAAACTAATTCATCATCTGACTTCAACATTCACTAGCTCTATGTCCAACTTTCTTGCATGCAAAACATTTTCCAGAGAAGGATCTAGCATATTGGTTTATTCTACTTTTACACTCTATTACCTTGTGACCAAATTTATTGCATGAAAAAAAAAACACCATTGAAAGATGGGTACCTTTGAGCATTTGGCTATCTGATAGCTAGTCTTCTAGCTAATATTCTTGGATTTTTTGTTTGTTTTCCTTTATCTCGCGTCTTTTGATTGTCCACTATGTTTGGGGTTTGCATAGTGTTGATGGTGTTTTCTGCACAGCAACAACTCAGACAGAATGCAATATTCTATCTCTCTTGAAAGGTTATTTTCAATAATAAATCACCGAAAATTACCCCAAGGTCTCTCGGGTGTTAGGTCATAACAGTGCATAAACAACTCAGATAAAATGTGAAATGCTGGTAATCACAATTGGACCTTACTACAAGCAAACTGTATCTTCCCACCTATCAGATCTTGCAATTTGATGATCTTAAATCCTAAATCTAACCGGATAATAAAGAAATAGCAAAAGACAAGGGTGCAAGGATATAATAGAACCTAAACTACTCCTAGGATGAACAATGTAAACAACAGATATTTGGAATGGACCTATCTCAACTAACCAGTTCTTGATCAACCCACAATGCAATCTTACAAGAATGGTGCAATCTTCTAAGGTGTTTAAATTTTCAAATCATAGACATTCATCTACAATCGAACTTAAGCACATTGAATATATGGTTCAGGTTGACTTCACCAGCCTACTACAATCAGATAGTTACTGGGAGTATAGACCAGAGATAGCTACAAACATTCCGAATATGAAATCATAAACATCATGCATCCAACTGAAACTGATTTATTTCTGAATACTAAACCCTAGATTTCCAAGCAATTCGAAAGATAGAACAAAAGAACCACACAAGATGAAATAACACAAGAGATTTCACCAGGAAAACCACAATGTCTTCAATTGTATTAATCACCAAAATGCTGCAACAATTCAACTGTTCTGATACAAAATTTGCTTCAAGAAACTGAATATTACTTCTAAGGAAAATGCTCTAACTATAGCTCTCACTTCTCTATTACTGTCTAGCTAATGTCTAACCCTTTACAATGAGGCAAGAATGCCTATTAATAGCAAATCCCAAGGTATGTCGGCCCAGCCAAACATTTTTACAAAATAATAAGAACCGCCAAAATAGGTCGGCCAAGGAAAAACAAACTAAGGCAAAAATTAAATGCCATCATCCAGGTCGGCCTTGACACAATCCTCAATGCAGTCCCATCCAATGCATGCCTCGTGATAATAGGGAAGCACAAATCTCAAAATAAGCATCAACCTCTTCTTCCCTTATCCTTTCTTCCCTAATGAACCCTGCACCCTCAAGAATGTTCCATCCAGCTCGGTGACAGGTGGCAAAGGTAATACCCTAAGCCGACATTTAATTGAATTAATTTCCTCCTTGGACCGATCAACAATTTTGTTCCAATCCTCCCTGTTGGCCATATACTTGTCCATCACCGCCATATAGGTGGCTGCATCATCAAGCTGGTGGCCGGTGACAACTCCTTCTGCATTTGGGGCATAAACTTCATGCCACCATTCCTTCAGTTGTTCCAAGCTCAGATATTTAAGAGATATCTTCTTCCTACCTGTCATTATCTCAAAGAAGGCGATGCATCCATCATATACTACAGTAAGCTCACTATCAATTGATTTCCTTAGTTTCTGTATCTTCTTCAGAGCCTTCTGCCTAATTTGCAGTGCCTCAAACCACTCCCAAGGTCCATCCAATTTGGAGGAGGGAAGGATACCATCCTTAGCCAGCTGCTCCTTGCCATGTCCTATGATGACCTTCGATTTCTGCAGCAAAAGATCCATGTCCTCCTTATTCTGTGACAGTACTTGCTCCAACAGCTCTTTGGCCCAGACTGCGTCCTTCCCAAATGATAGAATGTCTTTGATGGTATCATCTCCTTTCATTTGCACACTCACCAGCCAGTCTATTGCAGCTTGAGCTGAGGCTTTTAATTTCTCAATTCTGGAGATGGTTTCCTTGGGCAGAAAACTGGGAGTAGCAGATGAAGAAGGATGGAGTGACTGCAAGGGTTTCATCACTTCCTCCAAACATCTCTTCAGTCTCTCATTCTCTCTCCTTAGCTCATGTTTGGTTTGAGTTTCCTTCCTCAACCTACCCACAATTACCACACTGGACCCCTCAAACTCTTGAATATCCTGCTCCATGGAGACTGGCCCGAGGTTGATAGTCTGAATATTGTAGTCTTGACCAGTGACTTCCTCTCTTGTTTTATCCGTGGCAGGAGTGGCAATGTGGACAACCCTGTTATGCGTTTCATCTCTTTCCACCCTTGAGATCACCTTTGCTGCCTTCTTTTTCTTCCCCTTACCAATCTTTGACAGCATTTCATCCCAGTCCAAGGGGGTATCCTCAATAATCACTTGTTTTTTCCTTGCAAGCTCCTTCTCTAGCCAATCCGGGGCTGCAGGGTCAATCCAGATTTCTTCTGTTCTGACATCCTCCGGCTGCTCTGTCACCTTTTCCTCTTCCTCTATAGTTTCCTTATCATCCTCCTTCTCCGGAAGCTGCTCAATTTGATCAATTTCCTCAAGTTCTACCTCTGGATGCACTGGTGATAGGGTCTTAGCAGGGATATCTTCCTCTGGCTCAGGCGATCCGCGGCCTCTGTCACTTTCTGTGGAGTCTTTGTATTGTACCAAAGGAGAAGTATGCTGTTCCTCCTCCTCCACCTCCAGCTCTATTGCTTCACTAAATAGAGTCCCCTCTTTGAAGGGCTCTGCTTCTCTGCTAGTCTCCTATTCCCCCAGAATTTCTGGCTCTGGTATGCTCGATAGAGGAGAAACAACCTTGGATGGTTCCACAACTGGTGGCCTCGGAGGAGATTCCTTCTTCTACACAGTATCCTTCGGAGAGTGAGTTCTGGATCTCCTGGTATAAACCTTGGCTTTCTCCCCTCCAGAACTCTCCACGTCAACAATTGGAGGCTCATCACTCGAAGCAGCTTGATCTTTCTTCTTTGCAGTCCTTGTTGTTCTGGTTTTCTTTGGTGGTGGAGGAGCATCTTCCTCTTCAGCTTTTCTAGACTCTTCCTCATCAGAGGACCTGCTCAGCGTTAAGGTCTTCCACCTTTTCTTTCCCTTCGGTTTCCTCTTCGTTTCAGGCTCAGCTCCCTTGGGACCCCCGACCTTGATCTTGAAAGGGGAGCTCTTCACTATTTTCCCTTTGGAATCATCCTCCCTGGATTCCTCAGAAGTCAACATGGGGTTGAGATTCCCCATCAATTCGAAAGTACAAGCTACCTTTGCACTTTCCAATTCCCAAATTTTATGTTTTATCTAAGATGAAGTGAATTTCATGACAGGAGCCATCAAATCCTCTAACTCTGTAACTTCATTCTCATTCCAGTCGATATCCCCGACTGGCCTATCCTTTACCGCATCATAAGCGTGGTCCTGCACCAAATTTACGTCATCCTCCAGTTGATCCGGGATCAACTTGACATTGTATTGCCTAACTGCCTCCACCGAAAGCCTGGAGTATCTCTTCTTTCTCACCTCGAGGTCATCCTTGATATTGACCCAATAATCTTCCAAGTCATCTTTGTGTCTGTATTCCCTGGTAGCCTTCTTCTGTGCTTCTCCTGTTATATCAAAATTCATCCTTTTAGAATGGAAGGGGAAACCATATGCTGCCAGTTCTTCTCCTGCAGTATGGGCTGATTGAATAGAGGGGCACATTTCTGCCACACCAATCCCGAGAGGGAAGTCTCCACCAAAGCCTATCTTGTGCTTTTCCCTTTTCACAACGGCATCAAATTCACAGATCTGCCTCACAACCTCCAACAAAACAAGGCGATCAGTGGGATACCGAGGCAACCTATACGGAGCAACCGGGCATCCATCAACTCTGAGGTAGGTGAAGGTGGGGAATTGGATGAACCAAGCTCCATAGTTCTTTACTAGCCCCTTGGCTCCGTCAGATAATCTGATATGTTCTGCATTCTGGAGCGTCCGGGTGATATGCATTGTAAATGCATCATTGGCCCTTCTATAATCTTTATGCCCCAGGTGCAACCCCGGGTAGACCTCATAAATGATATCCTGTCCAAGTGTTCCCTTCGGATTCAAACCCTTGTATGGGTAGGAGATGGCCAACACATACATGATATAAGAAGACATAGTAAACTTCTTGGCCTCCAGGACATTCCTCAATTGCTTGTCAATTTCGGCACTGATGAGCCCTGCCCAGTGATAATTGGTCCCTTGTCCAATTTTGGTGATCACATGGACCATCCAACTTTCTAACACTCCTGCACTTTTCAATCCTGCCACCCTGCTCAGAAGTGTGGTGGCATCATATACATCTAGCCTGAACTTAACCCTATGCAGCTGCTTGGGCAACTTAGAATGGTGAGATTTTGGCTTCTCTAGCCATGAATTGATTATCTGTTGAGCTTTGACTGGCTCATTCTCATAGTAGGTTCTGGCAGTGTCTATGTTCAGAGCACACACTAAAGGAAGACCAGGCATGCTAAAAGCCAGTGCAATAGAGGTTGGACTGAAGTTGGCCATGACCCTTCCCTTGGTGCTGACCACCCGCTGTATATCAAAATCATATTGCCTGGCGCATTCCAAGATCAACTCGTAACACTGAACTGCCGGAGGGAAACCTGCCACATGAACTAGTCCGGAGTTCATCATTCCTTGCCTCAGGGCTGACTGATCCTTCTCGGCCGTTCTCTGCTTAAAATCCTCATATTTCTAGGCCCCAACATTGGTATCAGATACCTCGGCCCACACAGAAGACACTTTTCTCTCGGGAAGTTGGTTCTTCATATCCAGTCTCAGTTGCTCTGCCTCTGAAATGGATGATGCCCCTGTTGCACCCTTAGCCTTTCCAGCAGCAGCTTTGCTTGATTCGGCCTGCACATCCAAAAATCATCATTAGTATTCAATTGTTGTTCATATTCCAATCCAAAAGGTTAGCACAAATCATATAAATCAATCAAAATCCATTGCCAACTGCTAATCCTTTGAGATCCGGAGAAACAAAGTAGTCCGGGAAAATATCGCTATCCAGGAAAATACCGTCGAGGCAGAATTTCGGAGAAATCTGACCCAGACGGATTCCTGTCGCCAAAGCATCATTAGTCAAATAAATCATTAGTACGGATGAAAGATCGAATGATAACCATAGAATTCACTCATTGGCAACAAGAAATAAGCATTTAACAACCGTCCCATTAATCCTATCATCGAAACATCAAAAAGGATACAACCAGACAGGAAATCTAGAAAAATCTGGATGGAACAGATTTTCGCGGATGACTTAAAATGTTCCGGTAATAACCCCAGTCCGCAGAATAAGCGCAAACCAGGAAAATCAAAAGAAGTGGAATTCCGCGAGGACCTCGGAAACCCGAAAAATGACGAAACGCGAACCAAAATTCAAATGAGCACGGGATCTACTCTACCCGAGTTCCAATGGTTTTGAAACTGACAATAATCAACAAAACTCAGGATGCAAAGGATTTCAACTTCTCAAAAGCACTCAAAGGATGAATCCCCATATGAAAACAATGATGCCCTAATCTGAATAACCAGACCTCCACCATTAATATCAGAGCAAGCTTTAAGGTTTTAAAGTATCAGCTAAGGATTTACCTAAAGCACTTCAAATTTTCACAAGACAAGGAAGTCAACGTGATACAAGGACAAAATCGCTCAAACATAATGAAATCCCCGTTCTGGGCCGAACACCGAGGAAAACCCTAACTTCGCCCAATAGAAAATTTTGCACTAAAAGAGCAAGCATTCTAACCCAGAACCCCGTCTAATGGATACATATGTCATCTAATGGATAAATAGTGCTCATAGGGCACGAGAAATAGGGTTCTATAACAAAAGACGGGTCAAGCCTTGACTCTATAAATATGAAATCAAAATCAAGCAAGGGCCGACCCAACATTAACAACACCCAATGCAGAAACCCTCAATCACCACGCAAGCAAACAGAAGGGCAATGATAACATACCATGGATCGATGCGGAAGAAATTTGAGCTCGAAAAGATGACCTCCGCAGTAAACACGTCCAAGCAACGAAAACCCAGACACTGGCACTCAAGCAATCCTCACGTACACGAGCCAAGATCGATCCTCAAAGCTTAAATGGAAATTCGTAATCGCCAGAGCAAAAGCAAGTGAATAGATGAACTCAGAATGATGCTTGAAATGCCCTAAATCTGCCCTTATACCCGCTTGAGCAAAGGTACCTCGACCATTAATGTGCGACAAGACATTTCTGACAAGTCTGGGAACCTAAGCCCAGAATGGAATTTTGGAAAATCCCAAGATGCGCGTAAACACGGATTTCGCGAAAATGCAAAAACTGGGGAAATGAGAAAGATCAGGATTTTGGCCAAGTCCGAGAAAATCCACTAGGACCGGAAAATCCCGAGATCAAGCAGAAACCCAGAATCAGAGAATCCCGCTAGAAACGGACAAGGAACCATGGCCCGGGAAAATCCGCCAGAGCTGGAAAATCCCGGGGTCAGGTGAAAACCCGGAGTTTGCTTAGGATTCAATTTCAATCAATTCCTTCCTCAAAGCAAGGTCAAAGCCAGCAAGACTAACATGTCAAGACCCTAAAATGATAAGTCCAATAAAACCAAGGTCAAGGACACCAGAAAAGAGGGTCCCTACTCCAAGTGGGGCGTGTGTGCAAAAACTGCACAACACATAGCCTTTGAGATTTCACCTACTTCTAGTCCCAAACCACCTTTGTCTTTAGCTAGTTTCTGTCATGCAATCAAATTATTGAGCATGGTGGAGCTTGTTTTGAACTTATCTTCACAGATTCTTGTTTTTTTTAGATCTGCTCTCAAGTTTACCAATTATTGTTCAAGTCTTGAACATTCATCAGTCTTTCTTTGGACCATTGCATTCATACAATCTTCAATTCTCTTTTTTTCCTCCACTTGTACCTTTAATCCCATGATTTATTCATTTTGTTGTTTTAATTACTCACTTACTTCTCTACGTCTTTCTTTGAATTTCTTCAGTTTCTCTTTCAATTTCTTGATGGATTCATTTTCCTCATCAAGATTTTATTTCAAATCTCTATTTTCATTTTCAGCCTTGTCAAGATCTTCAAGGGATGTCTGAACTTCTTCTTTATCATCCATTTGTTCAATATTCAAGATCTTCCACAAGTTGTTAGGCTTCTTCAGAGGAACCAGGCTATGATACAAATTTTTGAAATGAATAAGACAACTGAGAGGGGGGGTGAATCAGTTGTATTTAATCACATTCACCATAGATCTTAAAAAATTTCACATCCACTTTAATCTATTATTAAGTATGAGCATGAAGTGTAGATAACAAAAACAAACATAAGAAACACTAGATTTACATGGAAAACCCAATAAGGTAAAAACCACGGTGAGGATTAACTCACAATATAAGACTAATTTCAAAACCATTTACAAAGAGGCTCACTACTAGAGGGCTCACTACCTAAGATAGGAATCACTGTCTAGATAGGACTCACTATCCAAATGGGAGGCTCACTACCTACAAATAAGGAAAGATAGAAAGAATAATGTTACACAAAGAACATTATCTCAATGCAACAGAAGATCCACAACAACTTGCACACATCTGCAACCTTGATCAGAGAATTGCAGACACCATCAACTCACTACTTTTAGGAGTCTAACACATTAAAGTCCTTGTTGCCTCAGTTCACTTTCACACAATCTCTCACATCTACCTTTCTTTTCAAACTTGTGGAATTCAATCCTTAACATCTTGTCTTGTATTTATACCATCTTCAATCTTAGAAAATTTCTCTAAGGTCGGCCACACACTCTTCATTTTACAAATTCAAATTAGGTTGACAACTCAACATTCTCGTAGTGGATGAGAATGAGAGTGGACCAAACTGACACCTAACTAGGACCCAAAAAAATATCTTGGATCAATCACATGCTTCCTTAATTGATACTTATCCTTCACATGACGTGTAAACACCAGGTTAGCCAAAACTAATGAAAACGCCAATGAACCTTGAAGTACACACTTCTATAACAAGAAGATAACATGCAGACCACATAACATGATGCACCATATGCTGGAACACATATTAGATGCCTTCAAATTCATCCACAACTATTGCAACAACCTTCATACACATAACACTTTCCATTAGTCCATTTAGATTGTACAGACACACATAGTAAATATGAAACTAGTCTTTCGAAGCACCAAACCATGAACATTTTTTATAGAACATAGATAACACCATTACAAGACTTCTTCCAAATCTGTAAGACCTGAAACAAACCAGTGGAGGACTGCAGAGTAGATACACTTCTCCTAGTCCACAGATAAACAACTCTACTAGACTAGTTCACAAACCAGTGAACTCATCTTTCACTCTACATCAAACTCAAAGCTATAATCTAGGATATATCACCCAAGGATGTCCTTAATCAACACTTCATATATGCATAAGCATAGGATCAACATAGAAGAAATGTGAAACACATACTAGAGCACATTCTGAACACACATACAATTTTTTCTTCACTAGTTATTAATTTTCTCAAAATCACTTGGTAACTCATCATATTAGCACACCTGCAACACCATAAAGATAGCCCCATGTGCTCACAACATCTCAAAAGTATCTCAAATATACATGCACAACCTACAATCACTTTTTTCCTTTCTCTACAACAACCTATATTGTGTTGACATCAATGACAGCATTAAGGGAAACACCATCATAATCATTCATACTTGCAACATGGAATTCAAGAGAAAGACTATTTGCAGCCAAGAGATAGAATAACATACATGTTTTCTCTATTTAAATTTTTTATTTCCTTCCATTCAAAGTAGCAAGAAATAATGCTGCTAAAGAGATAGAATCATGTTAATATCATAAAGTTGGAAACTCAGTTAATTTCCTGCTAGAGGCTATTTTGCATGTTAAAGAGAAGAGTTTATTTTAGCTATCTTGGATAATGAGATTATGTTACAGTCTAAAATAGGATACTTTATATTAGAGATATTTTATTGATTTTGAAAATGAGTGTGAAAGGATAAATTTATGTTTCTTCTATATAGTTTATTATTCATGACAGGAAAACATAGTATAAATGTTATAGAAATGGCAAGATTGATTAAGTATTTGCTTAGAAGAGTAAAATAAGATTAAATAGTGTAATATGCTATTTATTTGATGAAAATTCAAGGATGAGCATGATGTTAAGTTGCTTGAATCTTGATGATATTATATTTCATGTATCCCCATTATTTCTTATGATATCCTTGTGAACCAAAAACATATAACTTGATATTTTAAGTTTGGAACAAGAGTAAGAGGGAGTAATCCTCAATTTTGTTTAAATATTATTATTTTAGTGCTTGCTTGATATAATATTAGTACCTTCTATATGACCATGTGCATTCCATGATGATGACATAGTTATCATCAATATTTACTAAATAAGCATAAGAATAGGTGAGAAGGTAATCCTTATGGTTCATGTTAGGACTTGAATTAGAGGAAGTAGCCTAGAACCTAGATGTTATAGAAACATAAAAAGGGAATTCAGTGTCCCGAATATTTTACCAATCTAGTCATATTATCAACCTTAGTGGGTAAAGACTTATGAATGTAAATATTTTGAAAGTAGAACTAGTTGGTCTATACTTTGATTTTAACCTTAGATCAAATGAGGTTCTTCAATTTTAGTAAAGGTGGGTGAATGAACAAATCCACTCATAAGTATTGGTTGAATATATTTCAAATACTTTTTCCAAAGTGAGTGTAATAGTCTATGCTTGCACTTTTTGGTTCACTGTGCTCTAAAGTTGCTTATCCAATTAGAAGTGTCATGCATAGTTAGAAGGTATCTATAGTTGTATGACCATATTGAGTAAGTAGGACACAACATCAGATCTTGGATGACAATACTAGGGGGTACTTAACTATACTCTTCATCGAAGGGTAGGGCCACTTCTAGTAGAAAGGTGTGCAGGGGACCACCATCTTGTGGTTGGAGGTAAAGTTCCCGGGTGATGCTCTCCCTCTTGTAGATGACATGCTGAGTCTTGTGAGATAGAAAGTATCCAAATATGGGATTCCTAACCTTGTTTTCTAAAATTAAATATATATTTATTTAATTTCAATCATTCATTTGGAAATCGTAAATGGAAAAGTTGTATGTTCTTTTCAGTTCAAAAAGTAAAATGAGTTTATTATGAAATGTTTATGTATTTAGTTATGCATTTGTAATTTTAATGTTTAAAAGAGAAAATGTCTATATCCTAATTTTATGAAATGGTTTAATTTACTAAATGGTTAAAAAACCTAGTAATTTCCTTGTTGTAAGGTTGTGGTTGTTACAACACTCACTAAGTATTCAAGAAGACTCATAGTGTTTAATGTTTCTTTGTAGGTGACTATGACCATGGAGATCACTAAGGAGAAATTTGTTTAGCTAATGGAGAATGGAGTTGTAGAGGTAAAACATGCCACCGTTGGAAATTTAGTGATGCTAACAATATTTCATTCAAGAAAGGGTACTAGGAGCTCAAAAGGAAGTACAATAATCAATACTCAGTGGAAAATCTGAAAAAGAGGGTAAAAGAAAAAGGTGGACCAAGAATCTTTGCCAATCATAGAATAGAGAGTGATAACACAATTCCCTAATGTATTTGTTTTTGGTATATAGTTATATTTTTTTTCCCATGAACAGGTTCAATATAGAAGAGTACACACATCTTGCTAGCACAATGACCACTTACAATTTATATGGATAGTTTAGATTGCTTAATTATGAATATCTTTTGTACATTATGATCACCTACAACATATATGTATAGGATGATCACCTATAGTGTATAAATACATGTGTTTTTATATCTTAGTAAGTAGCAAATAATTTTTAAGACAACATTCTGTTATGTAGAAAGCATGTTATTAGAGAATTTTGTATAGTGAAGATGTAGTTCTTAGACCCTGCGTGGTCTAAATCAAGACTATGAATAGCTTGCTAATCCATGTAATTGATTTTTCAACTATTTATAATACCAAAAAAAAACCTAAATCCTAATTTTTCTACACCAAGACTTGACCCTTAAAATATAGTTAAGTGTAAGAAGCTGAGTCCACTTTTTGGCCAAAAGGTGGAACCATTTTTTAAAAAAATAAAATTTTGTCATAGTTGCAGTAAAAATTTGAAGCACTTACACATAATATATTTATATGATTTAAAAATATTAAATAGAATTTTATTTCTAGTTTTCAAATATGTAATTTATTCTAATACATAGATAATAAACGTTCTTTTAGTATAGGATGTACAAATTTGACTACTTTAAGAAAGCAGGTTTTAGGCCAAACCATGGATCTATACAACAAAAAAGAGTAATAAATGATTATTTTAAAAATAATTTCAATTATTTTTAAAAATAAATGATTATTTGGCCAATTAGGGTTTGTGTTTTAATTGATACCTCAAAGGAGCTTCCATATCAGATTCACCTGAATTCAAATTTTGGGAAATGGGTTCAAAATATTGTGTTGGAAACCCCAGACAATGTTTGTACGAACTATCACATATTAGGGCACAAATCAGTGAATTGTGAGAATAGTATAGTTTATGGTGACCCCTTTTGTTAGCAATGGAGAAAATTTCCAAATTGAGAGCCAACTAATGTTTCAACTAAGTTGGTGATGGAAAAGCCAATAGAGAGCTCATGTAAGGGGAGCACAAGGGGGATGAAGGTAAAAGATTCTTTGGAGGTAAAGAGCTATACTAATTCTATAAAGAATAGTTCTTTCTCCTTGCATTTTCCTAACAAATTGGAACTTTTGAGGAGATTGTATGAGGGATATTGTCTTCATCTTTACATGCTAGATTTTTCCCAGATATTGGAAAAAAAATTGGAGGCTATAGTCCAAAAGCTGATGTTCGAAGGATGTTCATTGCCTCATGCAGATTTTGTAAACAATAGTAATAATGGTAGAGTTTACCAAAAAAACCTGCTGCAAGATTCAACTATTATTATTCATGAATATTTTGAGAATTCATAGTTGCAATTAGTGAATAAGCCTATAAAAGATTAATTAGAATGGCTGGTAGAACAAATTTTAATTTTTGTAGGATCATAAATGTTTGCTAAGTTAACAGAGGAGATAGCTATAGATGATGGTTGGGGGGAAGATGTCAAATTTAAAGCTCCCAATGGGGTTATTATAACAGTAAACGAGGAAGTCTAGGAGGGTGAAGACGTGAACAATGAAATCCAGGGTTTAGGCCAGAGCTTGAATAAGTTCCCAAAGCACTCTTTTGTGAACCAAATGACTAATTCAATGAGTGGGGAAGAGGCAAAATTTTATTTTTCAAAGACACTTTCTATTGCTCAATCACCATCTCAATATTTCTTGAAAAAGTCACCAGGGAAAAGGGGAAGAAAATCAAATTTAACCAAATTAAAAGAGGAGATTGAAGCTGGGGTGCATAAAACTATACATGATTCTATTTCAAATAAATGCCCGAGGAGAGCGTGTTTCTCTCCTCGAGCACAATGAAGGTCATATCATGGAATGTTAGGGTTATTAATTCCCCTAACAAACGATCTTGTATCAATCAAAATATTGATGCTTACGGAGCTGAGATTGTTCTTTTATAGGAAGCAAAACTATCTATGGACTCATATGAAGCTTCCATTCAAAAATGGGTAAAGTGGAAGTCATATCATTCTATAGTGAAAGCTTCCTTTGGGGGGATTGTTACTTTGTGGAACCCTAAATTAGTAAATGTTTGCACAATAAGGTTTGAATCCAACTAGAAATTGCTTGAGATTTCTAGATTTAATTAGAAGTTTTGGTTATTTAATGTTTATGGGCCCATTCCCACTTTAGCTAGAAAACTATTGTGGGAGGAAATAACACGAATTTTAAATAGTTTGGGGGATGCAAAAATTGTTTTGGGAGGTGATTTTAATGCACTATTTTTGATAGAGGACAAATCTGGTGGTGCTAGTCCACCATTGAAAGTGATGGAAGACTTTAACTCTTTCATCATTACTAATGCCTTGAAGGATATTGTGCTGAGTAAAGGAAAGCTTACATGGAAAAATCGAAGGAGAGGTTTTTTGCAGATTGTTGAGCGGTTAGATAGATTTTTAGTGTCTCCTAATTGGTTTCAAGGGCAGTATGGATTGGAGTCAGAAATTTTACCTACTACAGATTTTGATCACTATGCAATTTCTTTAAGCATCTCAAATGTCTCCCTTCCCATAAGAAAATTTTCCTTTAAATTTGAAAGCATGTGGTTTAGGCATTCACATTTCATGCCTCTAGTGTGACAATGGTGGACAAATGTGCCTTTTGTACAAGGAACAAAAATGTATCAGTTGTATTGTAAAATGAAGCATGTCAAGCAACAAATAAAGGTATGGAATGCTCAGGTGTTTAAAAATATTTTTCATCAAAAAGAAATAGTATTTAAGGAGCTGATAGAGGTTCATGAGAAAATCATATAGAATGGCTTAAATGACAGTTTGTATTAAAAACAAAAGGGATTACAGGTGGAATGGGAAGAATTATGTGCTAGAGAGGAGATATATTGGAAACAAAAGTCTCGTGAACTTTGGCTCAAAGAGTGTGATAGAAATACAAAATAATTCCATGCTTCCACTCAGTTTAAAAGAGCTTCATAAAAAAAAATTCTCTATTCAGGAGCTATCTTCAAGTAATCGGCTATCATCAGAAGAAGAAATAAAAAGAGAAGTGGAGAATTTTTTTTCTAAGCTTTTAACAACTGCTCAAGGAAAAGATGAGAAGTAAAGGAAAGATGAAGAAGATATCCTTGTTTTCATTCCTATGCTGGTCAACCAAGAGGATAATGATAACCTTTTAAAGCCTTTTACCTTAGAGGAAGTAAATTTTTTTTTTCTTTGCCTCTGGATAAAGCACCGAGATGAGATGAATTCACAACAATATTCTTTCAAAATGCTGGGATTTTTTGTGCTCTGATTTATTATGGGATCTAGAGGAGTCAAGAAGAATGGGGTCAATTCTTAGGAAGTTCAATGTGACAAATATCGTCATTATTCCCAAAGTAAAAGATCCTAAAACATTTGCAGAATTTAGGCCCATCTCGTTATGCAACATAGTCTACAAAATATTTTCCAAGGCAATTTATTTAAGGCTGCAACCGCTAATAACAAAAAATATTTCTCAGGAGCAGGGTGGCTTTGTTAATGGTTGTAATTTTTTTGAAGGGGCCTTAATAACACATGAGACACTTCACTCTATCCATAAGGACAACTTGCCTTCTTTCATTGTTAAGCTAGATATGATGAAGGCTTATGATCATGTAGATTGGGTATTTCTAGATAAAGTACTTGAAAAGTTTGACTTCAAAGTGAAGTGGAAAATATGGATTCACTCTTGTTTATCAGGGGAAATTTTATCTACAATTCTAAATGGCTCCCCCATAGGATTCTTTTCTGCAACACAGGGTGTGAGACAGGGGGACCCATTATCCCCCTTTTTATTCATCATAATGGTAAAGGTGCTTAGTAGGTCAATCATTTAGAAGCAATACCAAGGGCTTTGGAGAGGAGTTATTATCCCTAACATAGATATTTTAGTGACACATTCTCTTTTTGCAGATGATACATTATGTTTTGGAAAATAAATAGTAGATGAAGCTATTCAAATCAAGCAAGTGTTAGACAAGTACTGTTCAACTTCAGGTCAAAAAGTAAATGCAGCTAAATCCAAAATATTCTTTTTTAACTTGAAGGTGGCCATGAAGGAAAGGATAGTTAAATTATTTGGGTTTAAACAAGAAAAATTACCAAGCACATATTTAGGCATTCCTTTGTTCAAGAGTGCAAACAAGGTGGCTTATTGGGGGAAAGTGATAGAAAGACTAAAATACAAAATTCTAAAGTGGAAGGAAAGATGGTTATCATTGTCAAGTAGGATTCTCTTAATAAAATATGTTCTTGTTTCTATCTCGAATTATTTTTTGGCGGTACTCAAAGCACCAAAATCAATCCTTTTAGAAATTGAGAGAATTATCAAAAAAATTCTTTGGAAAGGAAACATGAATGATCAAAAGAAAGTTCCCTTAATGTCTTTGGATAGCATGGAAAGGGATAAAATTCAAGGTGGAGTAGGAATACAAAACATTGCAATCATAAACAAGGCATTCGGGGCTAAATTAGCCTAGTAAATGTACACAAAATTGGAGGCAAAATGGTGTAAGCTAATGCAAGTTAAATATTTAGACAATTCAGTCCTTTAAGAATTCTTACCATTTCACACCCCCCAAAAGGATCAGCTATATGGAATTTCTTGATATAATGTAGGCCCATTGTCACTTCTTATATTACTTGGGAAATTCATAATGGCCAAAATGTAAAATTTTGGGAAGATTATTGGTAGGGTAAGCCTCCTCTACAGGACATTCTAGAGTTGCAGCCACTAAGGGAAGTATTAATAAATGAATGGGGGCCAAATTTTTTAGATTATGTCAAGTCAACACAAGGTTTAATAGGGAAAGTGATTTGGAAAACAAGCTTTGATTCTTCTCTCTCATCGGTTCAATTTTTGCCTCTTCATGAAGTATTGAAAAGTAGAAATGTGTATCTTTTAAGGAGGTTTGATAGGATTTTGTGGGCTTCGTCAAAAGAGGGTATTTATTCAGTCCAAAAAGGTTACAGAGCTTTAAGCCATAAAAGGGGACACTTAATTTCACAAAGAGCCTATACTTTCTGTTGGACTAACAAAATTCTTCCAAAAGCGGGCAGTTTTGCATGATTGTTGCTAAGGAAGATGATTCTAACAAGTGATCATCTAACAAAATTGAAGATTGTGGATCCTTTTAAATGTCCATTATGTGATGTAGAATTGGAAATATCTGACCACTTGCTTGTGCAATGTAATTTTGCACAAGAATTCTGGACGTTTGTAAAGAGTAAATTAAATTTGTAGATTCCTTTTCCAGATTCCCTTTGGGACATCTTTCATAGTTGGCTAGTCTTATATAAAACTTCCTTTTTCCATCTATCTAGAAGGTTATTCCATCTGTAGTAATATGGAGCTTATGGTGAGAGCGTAATTTGTGAATCTTTTGGAAAACATCTTCTCTTGAGATCATTAAAGTAAAAATTGAGAATGCAGTTTCAGAGGTAGTAAATGCACATGTGCTAAAGTACAAGAATACATCTTCACTCTATACAAGTTGGGATGATTTCATTTTGAAAGCTTGGAAAATTATAGTACTGCCATTTTTAGGGAGTCTTAATCAAAGCATTAAACAAAGGTGGATAGAAAAGAAATCAAATGGAAACCCCCACATTTTGGTTATTTAAAATTGAATTTTGATGTGCCTCAAAAGGGAATATAGGAGCTTCAAGGGCAGGCATGTGCATACATGATTTAGTAGGAAATGTGGTTGCAACATGCTCATTCAAACTAGCAATAGGCACCAATAATGTTGCTGAAGCCTAGGTTGTCCTATTAGGGTTAGAGGTGGTGTTAAATTTGGGTATATCAAGGATCCACATGGAAGGGGACTCATTGATTATTATAAATGATTGCAAAGGTAGAAAGATCCAAAGTTGGAATCTAAATTATAGTTTGCAAAAAGTATGGGACCTATTAGACAAATTTTAATCATACATAATCTCACATACCTATTGAGAGGGAAACAATATGGCAAATAAGTTGGATAACTTGGGTTGTGAGGGTATAGAAGTCTCAATATATAATGATGTTCAATTTCAAATGTACCCACAACTAGTAGAGATAGCTACACAAGAATCTATGAATGCAGATACATAAAATGTTTCAGTAGAGAATATTCCTCCTAAAGTTTGTAAGGTTCACCCATGTTGAAAATCGGAATTAAATTTGGTGTGCAAGAATTTAGTAATTGGTGGCAATTGACGTGGTGATGGTACAAGGGAATGGGCAGAGCTAGACTGTGAGGCATGGGAGATATTGTCAGTGGCAAGTGAAGGTTTTTATGCTAACATGTTGCTTTGTTTTGTAGGTATATTACCATTGAAGACTATTGAGCATTCTCTATGAAATTTCCAAAATTAGGTTCTATCGGTGGGTGTTAGTCTCATCGGTGAGACCTTCTTATTTGTCTCCCCGATAGCTCAATATACTTTTGATTCGGTGTGTCCTGTATCTATCAGTGAGACCACATGCTTTGTCTCACCGATAGAGTGTTATTGTTATCCCACCAATGGAGCACTGTTCTTTTGACAAAACCCTTTCGACAGTCTCAACAATAAACTGATATGCCTATATCAGTGTGACTCAGGGACTTCAGTGGAACCCTCCACTGTGTCTTGATGATGGACCAATGACTATGGTGAGACCCGAGATGATAGGTGGGGAGTGGTATTTGGTGTTGACTTGGTAGTGGGTGCCATATTCTCTACAAAAGTTCTAGAATTATGTTTGATAGGCGAGTGTTAGTCTTGTCGATGAGACCTTATTTGTCTCCCCAACAATTTGATATACTTTTGGTTTGGTGTGACCTAGCTCTATCAGCAAGACCACATGCTTTGTCTCAACACTAGAGCAACATTACTCTCTCATCAATGGACCACTTTTCTGTCAGCAGAACCCTTATGGTAGTCTTAATGATAGATCGATATGCCTATATCAGTGTACCTTTGGGTACTTTAGTGGAACTCTCCATTGTGTCTTGATGATAGACCGATATGCCTATATCGGTGTGCCTTGGGGACTTCAATGGAACTCTCCACTGTGTCTCGACAATGGACAGTGAGACCCAAGCTGATAGATGGGGAGTGGTAGCTGGTCCTGACTTGGCAATGGGGGCCACATTGAATGGTGTGATCTTTATTAGTATGACATCCTCATATCGGTGAGATTCAACTTGTTGTCTCACTAATATGTTGATATATAGTGAACCATTTGAGTGGTAAAGTGGACTTTGATAGGACTTGTTCATATCAATGGAAGGTGATATGTTGTCTCTCTGATGTGGCGATGGACTTGGTTGACGGTGTGCCGTGAGGTTCTTGTATTGGTGTGACAATGAGTGTTCGGTGAGACATAGTCACGGGTCTCACCGATACTCCGATGGCTGTTAGTCTTGGTGGGTATCACACACATCAAAGTGATTTAAACAATTTAGAGAGAGTTTTAAGTTTGTCCCACTGATGGCCCAATATGGTTCAGTGGGAATTGCCATTCTCGGGCTATATAGAGAAGATACAACCACAACAAGTATTTAAGGAGGTAGAGAGACAATGTTCAAATTCATGAAGAAATTTCATGGAATTTCTTTCCTAATACCTCACATTTGTCCTCAAGGGTCAGAATTAAGAGAGGTGGTAGCACATCTCAGGGTGATAAGAGGGCAAGGTAATATACTTGACATGATTGTTGTAGTGTAAGAGGATTAGGGGGTAAACTCAGTCCAGGGTCCTTGTAGGGGAATGCAATTAATTTTTTTCATGTATACATGTGCTAATGTAATCCATATATGGTTATAGCTTTGCTTTTTTGGTTCTGGGTAGTCTAAAGAACAATAAATTTGTAGTGGCATATAGGGGAGGGAAGATAGATAGTAGTTGTAAAGGTTTTATTGGTCACATTCAGCTACATTATACTAGATGTTGTAACTATTTATAAGTTTTAATATAATCTACAGGCTTTTTCCTTTTGGTTAAAAAAAATGTTGAAGTTTGGCTAGGACATTTTCTTACTAAATATGTAATTTTTTTTACTAGGATTAAAGTGTTTTTTAAAACCTATCATGTATAACCAATATAATTTTACCTAAAATAATTGTAACATGATTATTTTATTGTGTAGAGAATGATGTCTAGATTGGTTAGACATAATTTTTTTCAAAAAATCTCAAAATTAAAGTTTTAAAAATAGTAATGTGTGTCATTTCAATTTTATGAGGCCTATTTTTAAAAAATTGACTATTAAATATAAAAATATGTTGAAGAATTAAAAAAATAGATATTTGGAAGCTATACATTGTCATTTGTAATGGGTTTTAATTTTGTCAAAAAATTCTATAAATTGTCATCAACCATATTGTCAAAGTCTATTTTTACACTTGTTAGTGCCATGAAATTATAGTTGCAAGTTCAAGGATTAGGGGGTTGGATTTCCAAGTCTATTCTAAGCTAAAAACCGAATAAAAAGTGTGGGTGTGAAATTATAATTTTTACAAAATGTGTACTTGTTACAAAATTTATGTGTTCTAAAATATAACACATACACAATATCAAAAGAAATGTGTACCTATTTAGAAATATTTATTTTTTATAATTCATGAATTTTTAAAATTGGTACTAATTTATACTATAGTCTATTTCATCTTTTCAAAATAGATACACATTCCTAAACTTGTACATGTTTTTAATGGGTATCCATTTAGGAATGGATGCCCAAACCAAAATAGGTGCTCATTCTAATGTATACCCATTTAGGTTCATGCTTCCATTCCTAAATGGGTATACAATTTTTATGAAACACATGTATTTTTTCCAAAATACATACACAATTATATTGACAATGTTTTTAGTTGGGATGCTTCCATAAAAATTGGACTCAACTATGTTAGAAATTTGAAATAGATTGAATAACCCAAGGAACTTTTTAAGAGAATTAAATTTACATAAATTGGAAAAGCATAAATGATGCAAATTAGAACTTTGAGAGATTGTGCAATGTCAATATGATAGAATGCATTAAGAGCTTCCAAGATAGATGCAAAATACAAGCTAGATAGTGAGTTTATATGGAACTTAGGAGATGATTGAGGTGGAAAATCAATCGGTCGGAATTAACCACCAAAACCACCAAAATGAAATAAAGTTATGAAAAAGTAAATACTCCACCCTTAAAAGGTGGAGGACAACTCATCACTTTATCTCCTAGTTATTAAATGGTTAACTCACTTTATTATCCTAACTAAGCTTAATAAATATGTAGGAAAAACCTATAACTAAGGGAATTAAATATCCAATTAGGAAAATTAAATATCCCACTAGGAAAATTAAATATCCTAGTAGGAAAAATAAAAACCTACACTAACACCCCCCCTTAAGCACAACTTAGGAGGATGCAAAATATGATGGATCCCAAAAAACAAAGCCATGTTAGGTACCCATGTACATGTAAAATTTCCCCCAAAGAAGAAGAAGCCCCCCCAAAAATAGAGAGGGAATAGAGGACTAAGTAGCCTCCCTCAAAGAAATCCAATGGTAGATTCTCGAAACTAGATGGAGAAGATAGTCGAAAATCATTGAACAGCATTCCTCCCCTCAGGAAGAAACAAAACCAATGGTGTATGCAAGCTATGTCCCAAGTATTGAAAGGAATATGTAGGAATAAAGTGAAAAATGTATGAAGTCTCTAAAGTTGGATCAAGTATCCACATGTCGATGCTGAAAATTGTCACAAACAAATCAAGCATTCTAGGCTACACTGTTGAAGATGAAAAATTAGAATCTTCTAGATATTGATGTAGAACACAATCCAAAGAATCAATTATCTCTTCTGAAGATGTATCCTCCAAATGATGACTCAAAGTATCCACACTCATGCTAAGCTATGATGAATGATCATGAATGAGAGGGTTAGAGTGATCCCTCACAACAACTGAAGAAGAATCAACTTCATCAAAGAGAAGATGAATGAAATCAATAATGTCTCCCAAATCTGCAATATGTGTCTCCATAAACAAGTCTAAAATCTCTATTAAGAGATCATTCCACAAATCTAAATTAGGAAGACTATGGATGACCTGATGCAAGAAGTCATTGGAAGCTTTCAAAGAAGAAACATTGAACTCTAAACAAGTCTAAATCCTCAAAGAGAAGATGTTCATCCTCAATAGTGTCATCTAAATCCAAGATGAGGGACTCTATAAACAAACAAGAGATTTATAGTAGAATTTGGTCCCAATGGATTGAATCCAAAAAATATAAATGATCCTGCTATAATGAATCACTAGAGGACCTCAAAGAAGTATCTTTGGAATATGAATCTGCAATAGGTGATGTTGATGGGGCATCAATGAATTGATCATTCACACAAGATGTATCTACACAAGATGAGGCAATATGAGTCTTAGTATCATCCACAATAGCTTGGTTCTCTAAGGAAACACCCCTTTTAGATGAAGATTCAATGTATCCATACAATGAATGGATGATGGCCAAAGCAATGACAGGTAACTTAGTGTTCTCTATGTGATGTAGATTATCCTCAAGAATAGTAAGAAATATTAGTCCATAGACCATGTCATTATTGTTAAACCATGCATTCTTCTAATAAATGTCACTTAGCTCAGGAACGAGTCCAAGGAGATAGGGTAGTAGATCCCACTCAAGATAGTGATTCTTTATCCCTTGTTTCCAAGATAAATAGTTCTTTCAAGTTAGCTTAACAATAGAAGGACAAATTTTGAGAAACATGACTAACCCCTCTTAAATGGAACTTTATCTCAATTTGTGATTACAAAGTGCATGTAATCCCCTAAGAATGAGTGTAGATAACACCAAATAAGAAGACCAATACACTCCCACCCTTTACAATAGAATCAAAAAATAACCCGCCAAATATTATAAGGTTGAAACTTTATAGTTTAGTGCAATTACAAATCATTTTCCTAGATATAATACTCAATAGGCTCAAAATAACCAAAATTAAAAATTCTAATACAAAATGAACCTGAGACAAAATCTAGAAAAAATAGTCTTATATCTGTGTATTTCTCTTCAATACCTTTCCAATGCCTATTCATTTCCAAAAATAGAGTATCGAGGTGAAAGTTATGGTTTTTTGAAGAAATTAGCAACAAATAACTCCAACCTAAAATATCTAGTACAAGATAGCATAAATTATTCTCAATACCTCCATAGATGAAAAGTTCTTGTCTCCATATTTTTTACGATATCTTGTTTGCTAAAAATGGGCATCATGGTGAAAAGTTAAGATTTTTTTTTTAAATGACTAAATTTAGCTTGCAATAGCGAACCCCCTAGCAAAATAAAAATTTGGTGAAAATCAAATTCATTTAAAATAGACAAATTTTATATGAGAATAGGGTTTTTGGGCCTTTTGAGCATAATGGCAAGGTCTGTTTGGGTTGGAAATGCTCAAATAAAATTTTGCAAAATATGAGCTTCAAACCCTCGTTTACAACTAGGTCAAATGATCTCCAACTTGGATGAAACAAAAACCAATCTTGAATTTCTTGAGACTCCTAGACATGTTGGAATGGTAAAAAATGTTGCTAATATAGCCAAAAATGTTGCAATCACCTGGATCTCAAAAAATACATATGCAATATAAAGAGGTAATTAAATCTTTTCAAACTCTATGATTCTCTAGATCATTCAAAATGCAAGAGAAGAGAATACAAGAATTTACAATATTTTTACATGAAAATCTTAATCTCTCAATTAGTAATCTATGAACTTATATTTCTCAAAGAAAAAAATTTGATACCATGTTAGAAATTTCAAATAGATTGAATAACCCAAGGAAATTTTAAAGAGAAAATCAAAGTTACATAAATTGAAAAAACATACATGATGTAAACTAAGACTTTGAGAGATTATGCAATGTCGATATGACAAAATAAATTAATATCTTCTAAGATAGATGGAAAATACAAGCTAGGTAGTGAGTTTATATAGAACTTAGGAGAGGATGGAGGTGACAAATCAACCAATGAGAATTAACCACCAAATCCACCAACACTAAATAAATTGATGAAAAAGTAAATACTCCACCCTTAAAAGGTGGAGGAAAACTCATCACTTTATCTCCTAGTTATTAAATGATTAAATCACTTTATTATTCTAAGCAAGCTTAATAAATGTGTAGGAAAAACCTATAACTAAGGGAATGCAATATCCCACAAGGAAAATTAAATATCACACTTGGAAAAATAAAAACCTACACTAACAAAATATTTGCACTTACCCATCTTAAATTTTAAATAATAAAAGTTTAAACCTAAACTCTATGCTATAAAACTTGAACTCTAAACCCTAAACCCTAAATTTTGGACCCTAGGCATCAACACTTCAACCTTGAATAATGAACCTTAAAAATTAACCCTAATTATTTATAATAAATCCTTAATACTACACATTAAAACTTAAATGTTGAATGATGAATGCACAATCCTAAATGTCAAACATTAGATGATATATGTCGAATGATAAAAATAGGGTTGTGAGGCCTAAATATCAAGGCATAAATTTGAGTTCACTAAACCCTAAACACTACATGATGAACCCTAAACCTTGAAACTAAAATTTTATACCTTAAACTATAAACCCTAATCCATAATGGTTGAACTCTATAAATTTATTCTTGAATCATAAGGAATTATTGATGTACATGCATATCACATTTTTTATGATGTTGATATTGTCCTAGGTAAACCTTTAGCATGGACCTAAAACTTAAATTTTGAGCTGTAAACCCTAAAGCCTAATTGGTGAACCCAGGCATTTACCCTTGAACCATGGAGAATGAACAATTTAGATAATAAATATTTAATTCTAAATTTTAAATGGTGTACACCCTCAACCTTAAACCTTGAATAGTAGGCCTTGAGCCATAAGTTCAAAGTCAAAATAATTGAGTCATGGGCCTTAGGCAATGAAGCCTAAATCTTTGTACTATGTTTGAAACCTAAAACCTAACTACAAAATTATGAATGGTAAAACTTGGACCAAGAATCTATAACCCTAAACAATAAAATATAAACCTTAATTGAACCTTGAACTCTAGATCATGATAAAACCTATATTATAATGAGGATTTTTCCATATTTTTATAGGAACTATAATTATCCTTTTTATGGTCCAAGAATATCCATTTTAGAAGCTACAACAAAGAAATATACAATCTTCTCCAAATTTTTATAGTGTAATACAACATCTACTTCAAAAAGTATCCAACGTTTATGTATATTTTATATTTATTTATAATTTTTTAGTTCTAAAAAAATAGACTAATTAATGTAATGTTACATTTGTTACATGTACATGCAATTGGGCATGTACACCAAGATGAGGAAAAAAATGTGGCCACCCCATTTTTTGGTTCCATAAAAGAGAAAACACATTCGCATTATAATGAAATGCACTTATGTTATATGTGAATGCATATCATGAGTGAGTTATAATGTGCTCACATTTTTGTGAAGAAAAAATCTTTCTCTTTTTCTTTCAATAGACTATATACATGAAATAAGCATTTAAGTTATATTTCATGTATATATTTTTAGGATGTTTGAGAATAGTTTTACATCTCTAGGAGTTATAATGTAGATTCTAGATTTTGCAAGATCTTATCAATTTTCAAATAGTCAAATTTCAATAATTAATAAGTCAAATTTTAGTAATCAGCACATCAAATTTCAGTAATTAGTAGGCTCCCATCATCTTTCTCTCTCTCTCTCTCTCTATCTTACTCTATCTATATCCCTTGCGCTCTACACATCTCTCTCTCTCTCTCCCTATCTCCATCCCTTTTCTCTACCTCTCTCCCCAAGATCAATATCTACCTCTCTCTCCCCTAAGCTATATATCTCTCTCTCTCTCTCCCTTCACTCTATAATTCTATCTCACTTGTCCCTCCCTCCTTCCCTCTTTACTCTTTATCTGCCCTCTCCTCTCTACCTACCACTCTCTCCCTCACTCCCTATTGTCCCCTCCCTCCCTCCCCCCTCTCTCTCTCCCACTTTCCCTCTTTATTTATCTCTATCTCACTTCTCTCTCCCTTCCTACCTCTCCCTCCCTCCATCCTTCCCACTCTACTTCCCTCTATCTCCCCTCTCTCACTCTCTACCTACCTCTCCCTCAATCACTCCCTACCACTCTCTCTAATTAACTCCTCCTCTCTCTCTATCTCTCTCCACCCTTCCCTCCCAGTTCCCTCCCTCCCTCCCTTTTGTTTTCCTCCCTCCCTTAAGAAATTACTCAAGAAATTTTCTTATAGTAGAGGATCACAATTAAATTTTATAGAAGCACAAGATATGATAACTCAAGATCAACCAAAAATTTAAGATATCAATCAACATCATCAACAATTATTTCAATAATATGAAGTTGCACCTCTATTTGGAGACCATAATCATGACATTAAATTAATACCATGAAGCACTTTCCATCACAAAAAATCCTATTTATCGCCTATTCTTATTCTTAACAATAAGGACGATCCATGGAATGTGTGCTCACATTACAAGAAGCTAAAGAAAACAAATAATAAAGATAGGTTTCATATTCCTATTGTTAATAAATTAGAAGAAAATAATATCTATACAAAAAAATTCAAGTGTGTCTTTAGAGTGAAACAAGTAGAGTACTCAAGAAATTTGGTGTCACTTAAAGGTGTCAAGATGGACCCTATTAAGATAATATTTTAGGGTCTAACAATATACTATAGAATATTTGTTCATACTTGTAATCCTATAAAGAAAAAAATATTTTGGGAAGGTATTAAAGTGAATATCCAAAAAATTGTGGTAGAATGCTTGATATGCCAACAAAATAAAAGGGAAATAATAAAGACTCTAGGCCTTACAATTATTAGGAATTCCTAAATACCATTGAGAAGAAATATTAATGGACTTCATTATGGGGCTACCAAAGATAAATAATATTGATGTAATATGCCTTGTTATGGACAGATTAATTAATAATGTATATTTTTGTGGACTCTCATCTATTTTCTACTAATATTATGGAAAAAGTATTCATAAAAAATATACAAAAACTTCATAGATTTTCCAAAATAAGATTGAAAAATTGAGCCACCTCAAAATTCCTAATCAAGTGGGAGAATTTTCCAATTGAAAATACAACATGGAATAATGAATGATTCATGCTGAATATTTTATATTTTCTAAGCATTGAGGGGAATTCTTTTTTGAAGGGGAAGGGAATATTATGATCCTAAAATAATATATTCCTAAGTATATATTATATATTCCTAATTATAATAAGGATAAGTACTTGTGGCATGCTTAACCCTAAGATAAATATTAGTTAACACACTAATACCTCTTAATTAGGATGAAGGGCTATGTCCCTACACATTTTAGCCTATAAATAAGGAATATAACTCTATCACATATCATCATATCATATACTATTGAATTCATATCATATTATTTGATTATTTGAGGTGACCCCCTCAAAGTGGTTTACTATATTTATAATTTTTTACATTTTTTTCCAAGAAATACCATAACATTTTGCCTATATCTCTTTTAAATTATGGACCAAACCCATTTATTGCATCTTGGAGTAGTCCATATCTACCCATTCCTCCACAAATTTTACAACCATGGGGACCCCCATGGTCTCGACTTGAGTGGATTAATCCATCTTGGAATACACCCCAATTGTAGAATATAAATCAATATCAACAACTCTAGGATCCTCAATCTTGTTGGTGTAATTAATTAATTAATTATTACACTAGCATAAGTTAACTTAGGTCTTGCATTTAATTAATTAAGTCCTAGGTTGCATTATTAGATAAATCATTTAATAAATGGGATAATATTCCCTTTCCTAGTTTGTGGGATAAGATTCCTTCTAGAACTTATCTCATCATTTAATGATCATCACCATTAGGGTTCACGTGTTGTTACATGTTGTTTGATCAAGACACATGGCAACATCTCATGCATATTAGGGTTTACCTCTTGCCTATATAATTAGGCATCTTGTTCATTTGTAACATATCATATCAATCATATTATCAATAGAATCTTCAATCAACATTCCATTGTTGCAACACTTCTTTTGTGGCTGATTATCTTTCATGGCTAAAGTCCTTCATTGAAGATTCTAGAGTTTTAGGGGCTGTGCAATCCATCATCTCAACAAATCTAATTAGGGATAGTGTGTTACGAGAACTAGCCTCAAGACTTGTTGTCTAGTATATCTTAGCCTCCACTTTCCAATACCAATGAGCAAGCTAATCAACCAAAATTACCAACTCAACCTATGCCAACCCCCATAAAAAATTGACCTTAATAACTATTATACAATTTGGAACAGAATAATTCAATGTTAAGTGTGATCAAACTAAATGATATTCACCTTAAAACATGAATAGTTCAAATAAGACCCCCTTTTACAAATCATCAATACCCATACTTGTTGATAATAAAGAAGAAACCAAAGAACCAAAGGGGTTCAAAGATCCCAATAACCAAAAATTAGTTAATTTTCTAGAGTGATTGAAGCACAAACCTATTCTTTTGGATAGCTCCATAGAGCTTCCAAATGCCCTAAATGATTCTCAATTTCTTAGGGAACTCAAGAAAATTAACATTTAATTCTCCTTGTTGAATATATTAAAGACATCCTTGAGATTAAATAAACTATCAAAATCCAAATCGCATGTGAAACACAAAATTTAGGCAACTTGTGATGAGGAGGTTGTGGAGGGTAAAGCTAGTAAGAGTAAGACCATGAAACAGGGGTCAATGTGCTCCTAGGAATTTGTGGATAAGTTGCAAGAGGGAAAGGTTAGAGAGGTGGAAAATTTGGTGAATGATGACCTGGATTGTGGTGGTGGTGGTGGGGTCTCCCAGTTGGGAAGGTGAATAGTGTGGTAGATTTGCAGGATTCTCTGATTATGTCAGAATCTAAAGAAAAGGGTAAGGTTAAGGTTGATTCTCCTGAGGGTTTCCAAGAAGATGACCTGCCCATGAGCTCCCATTAGGGGAGGGGCTTATAGTAGGGCATGATGGACTACACATAGGCATTTGGAATAGTGAAAGAAGGGACAGGTATATCCTTTAGTTTTCTTATGTAGTTAGTTTAGGAGGTTGAGGACCTCCATAACAAGTATGATACGATTGCTCGCTATAATATTTCTACCCTTAGAAGATTAAAGGAGAAGGACTCCATCTTCAATATCGTTAAATCATCGAATTCCAACATTGGCCTTATGGTGGAGGACATGGCTAATTTGGTAAAAGATCATGGTCCTAGGCTATCCACAGTAGAGAGGAATTCCCTTTTGTTGCATAAAGACCTTAATACAATGATTAATCTCAACAAGGAGAAGATTGAATCTTCTATTGAAGGTTTAGTGTTCTTGAATGAAAAGACTAGTGAATTGAAAAGGAGATCACTATTTAGTGAACTGATGAACCAGGGTGAGGGGGAGGATGTTGAGAAGAGTTTGAAGGTTATGGACTTGGGCATGAGATTGAACATTTTCACTCAGAGAAAAACCAAGAAGAGCACGATGGTGTCGAGGTAGGATGTTGATGAGATCATGTGAATGTAGGAAAAGGTGATAGCTAAGGATCAGGAAGTAGCCAAAATGTTAAAGGAACTTCTTTAAATATTGCTTGTTCTATTCTCTTTTGTATGGTTTTTTGTGTCATTGGTTGTTGTTTGCTGATGGGGTGCTGATTGTTGTTTAATCAATCTAGTTTTTGGGTTGGTGGGGAAACCATTTTGCTTTATATTTACTACCTTTTCTATTTTTGTACAGGGTTTTAGGGCCCCTTCAAAACCTGTTTATCACTAATCAAAAACTAAACTATCAAAATATTGCTCCTAAAAATCCTTTGTAGAGGGAATAAATAACCAGCCAACATTGAAGTGGGGAAAAATCTTAGATATCCTATTGAGTAAGTTGATTCCATAAAAATACGGGCATCTTCATAGCCTTGTAATTTTATTAAGTATAAAAGGGATATTGTTATCAAATATATTGATAGATTTAAGAGGTACCATTAATCTAACAACTTTAGATACTATGGATGGTCTAGCTATGTCAAATATCCAATCTACAACTAAAATATTACAATTGGCCTGCTAATTCATAACTAGACTTAAGGGGATATTAGAAGATATCATTGTTAAAATATAATTATGGCAGTACCATGCTAATTTTCTTATCCTTGAAGGTAAGGATAAGAGATATGAATATCTAATAATATTGGGTTACCCTTGGTTAGCCATAGCCACAACCCTCATTGATTTTTTTATTATCAAGAATCATGATTGTTTCAAATGGAACTAGACTAAAAGAACTATCCATTTATCTATCTGTTACTCCCATACAAAATGATAAAAAATTGTTTATAGATAATATAATATATCCTTTTGAAGAGGATTCTTCCACCTTAGCCATGGTACCCATAATAAAAAAATTGAATGAATATGATAGTCAATAGATTGATTAAAAATATCCTCATAAGAAACACAACATAATGAATACAGGCATTCCCAAGGGACCTTGAAAACAAACCAAACACAATTACTTATCCATTAATAGGGATAAATTCCCCTCAAACAAGTCTCCAACATATCAAGACTCTACATCATCTCCTCCATTTTAGTTCCCTAAACACTTTACTCAAGGGTGTTCATAGTATGTAAATTAGAAAAAATAAATTATTGTTCAACTCAGCAAACAATTGATCATCAACGATGGGCTGACAAATAGAGAAGATGCACAACTTAAAATTTTACTAATAGGTCAACACAAGACTTTGCATAGGAGTATAAAGATATTAAGGAGATTCAATTGGATATTTTCACACACCATAATAATATAGATGATGTCTAACTAGTGAGGTAGCATTAGAGAAAGATCAACCTCACTTTGAGGGAATTAGTGAAGGAGGAAATAGAAAAGTTACGTTAGGGTAGAAAATGGGATATATGACCAATAGCTAACCTAAATCACACAATCCACCATTGAACATTTACATACACAAAAATAGCCAAGGAAAAAAATTAGGCTATTATCCTCAAGTCAGATCTTGAACAAATGGGCAGGTTTTTCATCCCCTTTCTAATGGAAGGGAAGGATGAGTGATGTGATGCGTGTGATTGATGATGCCAACTAGGTGAAATAATGTAAAAGTGAGAAAATTTCCCCTTCTTCAACATCTTTGAGATGAACCTTCATGTTATTTCCATAAACTTAGTTACAAACCTTCTCACAAAGTTCATTTGTCCAAAAAGGACTGAATGCTTTCCATGGTTTTAGGTTGAGGAATCATTTCTATTGTTGTAACACTCTCTGGGTCAATTGTGATACCATCCTTAGAAACAATATGACCTAGTAGTTTTCCTTCAATCATCCCAAAAACACACTTCTTAGGGTTAAGGGAAATACCATACTCTAGAGGTCTAGCAAATATTTTCTCTAAATGCATGCAATGATATTCTTCCTTTTTGGAGTATGCAATTAGGTCATCTTGATATACCACCATGAAAATGTCTATGAAATCTGAGAATGCAACATCCATATCTCTTAGGAATGATGTTCGTGCATTAATTAGCCCAAATGGCCTCCTGAAATAGACATATGCCCCATGCTATGGTGAAAGTAGTCTTATATTGTTTAGAATCCTTCACTTTGACTTGGTTGTAGCCTGAAAATCCATCCATCATGGTTAAAAGCTTGCAACCAGTAACCTTATGTAACATTTCCTCCATATTAGGAAATTGGTAATTGTCTTTTAATGAAGATATGTTTAGATTTTTGAAATCCACACATATTCTTATATCTCCATTTTATTTACCACTAGCACAAAGCTTGAAACCCAAGTGGAATGTCTGATTAGTTTGATAATCCCACCATCTCTTAATTTCATTAGCTCTCGCTACATCTTGGATGCCACTATTGGGTTGATAGGTCTCTTCTTTTTCCTAAAGGGTTTGGCATTTGAATCGAGAGTAATTTCATGCCAAAATAGATCCTCTCTATAAGCCTTGAGGTCATCATATGACCAAGAAAAGGAATTCTTGTATTTCCTAAGAAAGGAAATATGCATTATTCTAATTTTTGGCCATATTTTTTTCCCAATGTACACCTTCTTAGGTGCATTTTTTGTCCCCAAATTTATCTCTTTCAAGTATTTCTCATGTGAAGGATTTGGCTTAGCATTACTCTTATTAGCATTATAAAAAACTCTTTCTAAGGCCACTAACCCCTTGGGAATCTTATTGGTCTTCAACTAAATTAAATCATTCCCAAAAATAGTGTCCTTCCCAAACATTATTTCCACAAAACTCTAGAGTTCAATCTCTTGGTTGTGGTATTCATCTATACAATGTAAGAACTTTAAAAAAATATGCATCATCATTGAATACTTGCAAGTTCTGAATATTATCTAAAATGGAAGGCCTTATCTAGACCTCAACTTTGGATATACTAGAAAAAGTAATATCATTTGGTCTTAAGGCAATGTTGGCAAGCAAACCTACCATTGCATTTTTTCTTTCCACCCAATCTATTGAAAATACAACAAACATTTCAATGGTAACCCAAACAACAAACTTAAATTATTTTTATCTTTTATGTTTTGACACATATTATTCCTTAATCTTGGATACAACTAGCTCAAAGTCCCTAAGGACTTTAAGCTTCTTAACTTTATGCTTGAATTCCATGTTAAGTCACAACAAAAAAGCCTCATACTCTGCAACATTGTTTGTACATTCAAATTTCAATGAGAAAGATTATTTGTAGGAATTACCTTTTGGTGATATAAGTATCAATCCTACACCTAATCCCTCTTTTTAACATGCTCCATCAAAGTACATAGTCCAAAGGCTATCTTCTTGATCTTGTTCTTTCACTTCTTAAGCTATAGGTGCAGTTCTATTTTATGTGGGCTGTGACTAAAAATATAAAGTTATCCATGTCCACATCTACAAAATGTGCATGATCAACTTCCTACAAGTATTCAATGAGATTAAAGGATCTTTTATCTCAATTTAACTTGACATTCTTGCCATTAATCAGGATTATGACATAAGAGAAGTCCAAATAAATGCTTACCACAATTGATGTTGACCACTTTCTTAACAAAAGCATCCCATACTAGGGTGGGATTTCAACAAAAAATAAAGTCATCACAAGGTCCTTTTTAGGGAATGCAACCATCTTGAAATGAATATATTTCATTATTGAAATAACTGGAACTTCTCTTGAATCCATTGCAAAACATTTCCCAACTATTTCATTCACTTGCAATTTGAGTTCTTTCACAATGGCTAGAGGCATGACATTAGAAGATTCCATTGAGTCAATCATGAAATTTCTTACCAATATTTTATTAATTATAGAGTCACATAAAGTGGAACAACCCAATTTTGGAATGCAGTTAGAGTAGTGCCTAAAAATACTTTTGGTATTTCATCACTTACACTATTAGGTTCATTTTTTTTAAACTTTTCCTTACCCTTCTTAGGTGGGGTAATCACCTTCTTTCCATAAAAGGCCATAACTACTCCATTGATAAAGGAACATATACTTAGACTTGTGACAATATCTGAATCATGCCACCAATAGTATATTTTCAAATGTCACAACTTAGTGTAATCTGATCATCAATTTTCTCTTGCTTATCACTAGACTTCCCCTCTTAGACAAACTTAGTGTCCTTTTTTCTTAGATTTCATCTTCTCATATTTTTCCTTGATAAGAGGAGAAACAAATTGATTCATAGAATTTTTACTTTTTTTCCCTTTGCACGGTGTATCATCTTTTATTTTAAAATCCCCATTTTTTCTTATGAGAGTGTTTATCCTTATTGTTGTCATTGTTATGCTCTTTAATGAAGATGTTTCTAACCTTACCCTAGTCATTATTTATAACTCTATTCCTCAAATTATAATTTATTTTAGCTTAAGAAATTACAACATCAATCAAGGCTCTAATCTCTTATTTTGAAGGTCTTCTCAATATAACACCAAAATTTGTTGTTTCAACATTGTGGATCTTCACATCTTCTTATTAATCCTCAAAAAATATTTGTTGATAATAAACAATTATTTTTCATCTTTTGTCATCCACATGTCTTAGGAAATCCTTCATCAAAAGAGTAGTAATCAATAGTGAAAAAAACCTATTAGATATCATGTTTACTTCATGATCCTCACTATGTGTGTCATCACAATCATCACATCAATTTTGTTCTTCTTCTAGGGATTGTGCTACCATGCACTATTGGGGAGAATGAGGTAATTTCCATATTATGTACCAAATGCTATCATTAGTAAAATTGGCATTATTTCTTCCCAAGGGGTTTGGAGTTTCTCTATTTGTACCTTGTTTTGGTTGTTTTATATTGGCTTACCATTATTCCCATTTGTGTTATAAGGCTGTTCTAAAAAACTTGACATTCTTTTTTATCTCTGCACATTAGGTCTATCTTATGAAAAGCCCTTCTCATTCTTTGTCACTTTATAAATCAAGTCCTTCAATGCACTCATGACCTTGTCAAGCTTATCTTCAAAGGACACAACTTTAGATTGTTGTCTCTTGGAATTTTGTGAAAAAATGAAACATAGAAAAAGAGAGGGATGAGAAGAATGCCACCAATCCACGTTTTTATATATAGGGTGTTTCATTCAAAAGATGAGATCCAAGAATCTTGAAACAACTATCAACCCAAGAGGTGAATTAAATCAAGATTGAGGGATCTTGCACTCTTTCCTTTATGCAAGTATGAGGTGGTGAGCTATATCTCAATTTGAGAAGTAATTAAGCTAATGAAAAAACCCTAATCCTAGATCTTACACACAAAATGCATAAATTAAACACAAAACATAAAGAAATTGTAGCTTTATTGAAGGAACAAGAAGGAAAGGATGTTGTGCACCTGGTGAAATCAAACTTTTCTATGTTACTAACAGGGACTCATTTTCCACCATAGGTGAATGGGTCCTGGTAGGCCTTTTCAGGGAACTCTAAACTAAAAATAGAAGCTTGCAATGTTTAGAATCTATTGCCTTTCAGCCCTTAACAGGGACTCATTCGCCCTAAAAGTTGAATGGGTTCTACTAGGAATTTGAAGAAATATCTGAATCTGGGTTGCAACTTCCAAGTCTACTCTTCTCCTTTGCACCTTGAAATCCTTGTTTATGAATCTAGATCTACCTAAAATATTCAAAACAATTTTGGTATCTTGTTGGTGGATAGGGGTTCTCCTTAATTAAATCCCTTACTGGTAGTTAAACCTTTGATGATGAATAAAAATATAAAACATGTAATTGTGTGCGCAATCTCAATATTAAGTGTGTCTAAGACTAATATCCAAAATAATGTAAAGGAAATTATACCCAATTATGTTAGGATAAAACCCTTGAATGAAATATGAACAATGTAAATGACTCACTAAAGAAGATGTCTAATCCCTCTAATGAATCACAAATCTAAAAATACCTCTTGTAGGTTGCGAATAGGATGATTATAGAAGATGAAATCACTTAGGAAACAAGTCCTTAGGATTGGTTTTATGACTTGTGTATCTCCCAACACCTAGATCCTTCATGATTCTCCATAGGAATCTATCATTAACCTTCACTAATGCTTGTTCTTGATTACAAAATGAGCTTGAAGATCTTGAAAGGCTGCTCCAAACTTCACTTTTACTTGAATGCTTTGTCTCATGAAAGATCTTTGTCTCTTGCTTGCTTGTAATCTTGCTATAGTTTTCTCTCTTAGGTGAAATTATGTAAAATACCCTTGTATTTATACTGAAGTATAAAATTAACCTTGAAATTTAAATAATTCAAGCCAACCTTAGATTTGGAAATGAAATTAATTAAGATCCCACCAGGATGAAATTCAAAAAGAGGGTCCTTATTGAGGGAGGACCCATTTGCAACCTTGGGAGAATGGGTCCTGGCACACTTTCCAAGACCAAACTCCAGGGGTGAAAAGAGGATCAGAAACCTAGTTGAAATATGCAAAGAAAGTGGGTCCTGTTAAGGGATGACCCATTCGCCATCTAGGGCGAATGGGTCCTTACACACTTTTCCAAGACCAAAATTTTCCCAATGAAATATTTTTTTAATTAAATTATAATTGTCAAGATAGATCTTTGGGAGGTACAATTTAGAGGGCTTAAGTTTGAATTAAAGGGGAAATTAAGTCTAATTAACCACCATTAATTAATACGACCCTAGATAGATGTGAAAGTGTGTTTAAACTCTTTACAACACCATAAATAAGGCCTAATTTAAGTACAAGAGGGGTCCATTAGGATTAATTAAATAAATAGACCTTAGAAAAGTGTGAAAATGTCTTACAACACTTTACAACATTTTTGTAAAGGGGGAAATTTAAATATATTTTAATTAAATATGGACCCTAGAGAGGTGTTGATGGGGTCGTTGTAATCCTCATCATTTAACTTATCAATCCAAGGCGGTGTCCATGGCTGTATGCAAAAGAGAATGGAGAAAACTTGCTTGACAGTCTATTCTATAATCAAACTTGCAGAAATAAAACCTATTATGGAGCACACTTGCATAAAAGGAAAGTTTCATGAAAGGAAACTAATATAAGGAACACTTGCATGAATTGAAAATGATAAATTACTTCATACTTTGCTGGAAATGAAAAGCTTGCTTGAATTAAAATTTACTCTAAATTTTTTGGAAATACATTGCTTGAAATGAAACTAGAAACTATCATATTTCCTCAGGCCAAAAAAATCCTTTCTAACCCCCCTCCTTGATTCCTTGATTACAATGCATTTATAGAATTAAAAGATGAGCCTTATAACTACAACTTGCTAGAAAATAAGAACATGTGTGGAGAAAGATGTTGGATGTTGTGGATGTGTTGTTGATATGTGGTTGTCATTCATGTCAACACTATTAGCATTTGGTGTATTAAAGATTGTATATGTCAAGGATATTGAGAAAATTGTGGTGGTCTGTGTATATATTTGATCATGTTGTGTTCTGATAGTATTTATGTGGTCTTTGTTAGTGGTCCTGAGTGAAGTTTGTGTGATTCTAGTAATCTCAGTTGCTGCAGATGTTTCTCTATTTTTTCTTGATGTTTTTGGATACTTCTAGATCCTGCTCTATTTTTGTGGTATGTCCACATTGATCGGTGTGTTCGTGGTCGAAGATTTTTCTCCGAATGTTCGGTTTTTCATGTCCTTGGCTGACATGATGGTAGTACCATGTTGTGGATCTTCGAGGAGATATTAATTGAAGTCTTTTTATGTTGGAGTTGTTAATTTGGGTCTCCACTATGTTGTGGCTGACCTTGGTGGATCCACATTGAAAATTTATTTGTAAATTTGGGCCGACATTGTAATTATGTTTTATTTCTATTTTCTAGCTGACTAAGTTGATGTAATCTCATGTAGAGGATATATAAGAGCGATTATTTTATTGGTGTAGTGTTTGGAAAAGGTGCTTCATGTGTTGGGTATGCTCCTATGTGTGTATGTGCAAATATCATTCGATTGCAGAGCAGAGTGTGAAGAAGACCGAGTGAAGTGTGAAGCAGTTTGAGTGAAATAGTGGAGTTTTTTGTGCTTAATTGGAATTGTAATTAGGATCATGTAGAAGCTATTTTCTCAGTTCGTACCCTCCAGGTTTTAATCATATTCTATATTGTAGGGTAGTGAGCCCCTTTTGTAATTGAGCAGTGATCTCTAGGCAGTGTGCCTGAATGCACGTGCATTCCCCTTCATTGATTTCATTATACTTTTAACAGGGTATAATATTTTGGACTAATCTCCACTATGGTTTTTCCCCTAACAAGGTTTCCACGTAAAAAATTCTTGGTGTTCTCTGTCTCTCTGATGTGTTAATTATTTATGGTTAATTACTTATTCATCAAATCTGATATTAAGTTAAGTAAATTTTGAAAAGTTTATTATTTTGTGACAACCGATTCACCCCCCTCTCAGTTGTTTGTCCCTTTTTTTTCCAATAATTGGTATTAGAGTAGGTTCCTCTGAAGAATTCTAAAAGCTTGAGGTGATCGAAGATGGAAACATTCAAGAAGGATAGTATGAGATTTGATGGTACTAACTACTCACCGTGGAAAGTCAGGATGCAATGTCACCTAAGGTGTATTGGTGAATCCTACTAGAAGATTACAAAAGATTTTTATGTTATTCCTCATAATGCTCCTTCCACTACTAATGAGATCAAGGATGTTGAAAACAATATTAGGGCTATTCAAGCTTTGGTGAGTGCTCTAAAAAAATAAGAGATGGAAAATGTGGTAGGACTATAGACAACTCATGAGATTTGGAAAAAGCTAGAAACTTTGTATGAAGGAGATGCACAGGTGAAGATGGCTAAGCTATAGAGTTTAAAAGGCAAGTATGAGAATTTGAAGATGGGTGAAGATGAAAATATCACTTATTTTATGCAAAGAGTAAATGAAATAGTGATGGGTATTACATGTGTCAGTGGTTCTCTGGATGAGGATGAAATTGAGGCTAAGATACTCAGATCCTTGCCTCCCTCCTACAAAGTGAAGGTTCACACTATTGAAGAGCTCAGATCAGTAACAAAGATGTCAAGAGACATGTTGGTTGGTAAGCTTGTTGCTTTTGAATTAAGTGAATTTGGTGAATCTGTTCTGAAGATTGAATCTACATTCAAGGCTATTTTATTTGGAAGTAACAAGCAAAGATATGGTCTGGGAGAATTCTCCAGAAAGATATCCAAGTATGATGAAGAACTAAAACAACTTGAAGATAAAGAAAGAGAGGTAGAAGAATTGGAAGCACTGATTGTAAAGAAAGAATGCAGAGGAAAAGGTAAGTATGAAGGACTGTTACCTATTAAATGTTTTTCATGTAGTAAAATAGGTCATTTTCCATCAAGATGTCCTGAAAGAGTTCCTAGATCTAAGCCTAACAAGTTTAGATTCAAAAAGAAATGTTACTTTGCTAAAGAAGGAGTGACTGATGATGAGTTTGATAAAGATAATGGAAATGAAGATGAATGGTTTTTCATTGCTACGGTTGAAAATAGTATTGTGGCTACTGAATCTACTAAAGATGAGAAAGCTTTTGCAACCCGAGTTGAAGAAAAGGATGAGTGTGTTATTGATAGTGGATGCTCACATCATATGACTGGTGATAAATTTTTTTTTGTAAGTCTAGAGAAGTATAATGGTGGTGTTGTAATATTTGGAAACAACATTGTTGGTGTGATTTGTGGCAGAGGTTCTATTTGTCTTGGTGGTAAGGATAACATTGATGATGTTCTTTATGTTGAATGCCTGAAGCAAAATATTTTGAGTGTTGGACAAATGGTGGAAAAAGGCTATGATCTACAATTCAAAGATGGAAGATGCAAGATACATGGAAGTTCTGGCAATATGATTGCTACAGGTAGAAAGACAAAAGGTAATATTTTTCACCTGAATACTACTAGTGGGAGTTGTTTAATTTCTCAAGTAGATGAATGTTGGTTGTGGCATAGGAGGTTGTGTCATGTAAATTTTGATAACATAATCAAGGTAAGTTCCACTCAAGCAGTAAGAGATCTACCTAAGTTAGTAAAGCCTACCAACACAATTTGTAAGGAGTGTCAAATGGGTAACTAGACTAGAGTCTCCTTCCAGAGCAAACAGTTTCATTCAAATGATTTGTTGAAGCTGCTACAAATTGACCTCTATGGTCCCTCTAGAGTTAGAAGTATTCATGGAGAAAGGTACTTTATGATGATTATTGATGATTACTCTAGAATGATATGGGTTTCCTTCTTAAGAGAAAAATGTGAAGCACTAAAAAAGTTAAAAAGTTTTAATGCTATGGCAGAGAACAAGAAAGGTCTAAAAATCAAGTGTTTGAGATTTGACAGAGGTGGTGAGTTTACTTCTAGAGAGTTCAACTCTTTTTGTGAAGAACATGGAATCAAAAGATAGTTATTTGCTCCTCGAACCCCTCAACAGAATGGAGTTGCAAAAAGAAAGAATATAAATTTTTTGGATGCTGCTAGAACAATGATGATAGAAGGAAGTGTGCCCCAGATCTATTGGAGTGAAGCTGTAAGCATTGCTATGTATACTTTAAACTGGGTAAATGTTAATGGTAATTGTAGTAAGACACCTTTTGAGCTATGGTTTGGTTACAAGCCTATTGTTAAATATTTAAGATCTTTGGAAGCAAATATTATATCAAGAGAGATGATGATATAGGAAAGTTTGATGCAAGAAGCGATGAAGGAATATTTTTAGGCTACTCAACTAAAAGCAAGGCCTACTGATGCTATAATAGAAGACTGAGAAAGATGGGGTTGAGAGTGCAAATTTCAAAGTTGATGAGGATTCTACTAAATCATCTAGATATTGTGGATATAATTCAAATAGAGACAATACAAACAAAGGAAAAAATGTTTAGAGACCAAATCTACTTTAGATTATTCCATATGTTCTAGTAAAGAAACCTCAATTTGTTCTGGTAAATCAAGTAAGTCAGGAAGCATAGACAAGTGGAAGTGCAGAAGAAAAAATAGAAGAACCAGAAGATTGTGAAAGTCCCAAAACTCTGACGTGTGTAAAGCTAAATCATTCTAAAAGAAAAATTATAGGAGATAAGAATAAAGGAGTGCAAACTATAAGGAAGATTATGGAAGAGTATTGCTTGATTTCCAAATTGAACCTAAAAATGTCACTAAAGCCTGCCAAGATGAACACTAGATGGAAGCTATGAAGGAAGAGCTGACACAAATTGAAAAGAATGACATGTGGATACTGGTTCCCAGACCTAAAGACAAAAATGTGATCGGTACTAAATGGGTGTTTCAAAACAAGCTGAATGAACAAGGTGAAGTGATCTGGAATAAAGCAAGACTGGTATATAAAGAGTATTCTTAGATGGAAGGTGTTGATTTTGAAGAAAATTTTACCCATGTTGCCAGAATCAAAGCTGTTAGATTATTTCTTTCTTATACTACATAAAAAAAACTATAAAGTCTATCAAATGGATGTGAAGTCATCATTTTTGAATGGACAACTAGAAGAAGAAGTATATTGTTAACGTGTCTGATGGCACAACAACATGCAAAAAAAATATTGCTACTTTGTTTCTCTTGAAAGAGAAAGACAACACATGGATATCTTAGCTCCCAAGGTCTTTATAGTTGGTTCTCAACTATGCTGATGTTGCTCAGTGGTCAATGTAATAGTAATGTTCAAGGGGCCTGCTAGTGTTGGGCTTATGGATTGTTCTAAGATCAAGCATGAATTTAAACCTACTTTAACCAGGGGTTTTAAAGAAACATAAAAAGATAGATCAAGGTTTTGGTACTGAAGAGAATGATGATTCATCTAACTTAACCAAACTTGTTACCTCTCAAGGAATTGCTAACTAAAACTGAAGAACAAAATTAACTTGTGATTAACACCAGTTACATTCATTCACAGTGTTGATTTCAACAACTGATTTTAAGTTACCATTTAAACAAAACACAAAATAAGATTTCATTCCTTGAAAGCTTTCAAAATCAAATGATTAACTTAAGATAAATACCATTCTGGAACACAATATGAAGTAGATTCGAATTTGGTTGCTTCTATTATTAGTGAGACAGATAAGCAACATTTACAAATCTGGCACAATCACTAGTGTACAAAAAACCCGTGTCTTCAGACTGCTTCCATCTATACTAAGAAAACTGGAACAATACATTACTTTCTATGTTGAATCTAACTCCTAACTAAGAAGACAAAAGAAGCTCCCTTTACTAAGAAACATGATGTAGTTCTATCTCCTCTATCCTTCTGAAAATCTCTCTAGAACTATCTACTCTATTCCTTTTTCTATTTCTTCTCTCTAACTCCTAACTCTTTATCTCTAACTTGCTCTTTTCTATAACTCTCTAGAAGTTCTAACTCTTACAAAGAGGCAAGAGTGCCATATATATATAGAGTGTACCAAAAGAATGCACTGCCCCCAGTTTTAGGGTTTACAAAATATCTTCCGTCAGTTGCAAGAGGGTTGGCATCCAGATCTTTTGAAGAGATTTGATTATGCGTTAAATGCGAATCCCTGCTATCCATGTTGGTGAGAGATTGTTTTGGGAATCCTCTCAGATCTTTCACATCTACCGCATTAACTCCTACCCCTCTGTTTCCATCTTCGAACTCTAGCGGAGCCACTTTGAATGTCCTAAAATATCACCATTAATGTTGAGCTACCCCCGTCAGTAGACACCAGCTGCAATTATGACTCACGGATTCCTTCTTCTTCCTTGGCCCTCCTCGTGCTTGAGATCGATCCTCTACAAGTTGTTGGCGAGATCAACCTCCTTCGCCGAGACACTACATCGAAGTCATGTCCTTTTACCGAGAGCTCACTTCACTTCGGGGAGACTTTGCATGGTCGGTGAGACATTACACTGCGCTCAACATGTTACACCAAGGGAAAAAAATATGTCGGCAGGGCCTCATCGGGTCGAAAAGACTTTATTCCTTCAGCCAGACATCATGCCGAACTTGGATCTTCTGGCAAAACTTCCTCGAGCGACATCTTTAGATAAATAAATCAATCCTGCAACACAGATGCCTCTATTAGTTCCCAAAGGCAAATAAAACATATCCATATTTTCATGTCTTTAATTTCATAAAAAAGAAACACAACCCTGGTGGAGGCGGAAGCGGGACCAAGACAGAATCGGAAACAACACCTACCTTTTTAAAACTAGCGGAGGCAAAACCAAAGAAGAAAATCAGAACCGGGACCAAAGTCAGGATGGGAACTAACCATGGAAATAATCAACATTTCCAAGTTTAGCTCTCATTTCAACTCTGTTCCCACGAAGGAAACCAAAATGCTAAGGACAGGGAAACAAGCACTGGTGGGGTTGGAGGGAGAACCGATCCTGGGCAAAGCACAATGGGGGCGGGAGCGGAACCAAATAAGAAATTGAAACTTCTTCGGATTCCATCCCAGTCCCGCCTTCGACAAACACACAAAGATGAAAAGGAAAAAAGGGGAAAGGAAGAAAAACACCCCGTGACCAAACAGTCAGAATAGGGGCAACAAACGATGAACAAGGCAGAACCGGGATCAGAACCAAACTCGAGCCAGAAACTTTTTCAAGTTTCAGGTTCGGATTCCGTTCTGAACCCGCTTCTGACATCACCTGAAAAAGACAAAAGGGAGAAGAAAGGAAAAAGAGGAAGGGGAGGAAAAACCCCATGACAAAACAAAAGAAAGAAAAAGCCAAAGAATGACAAAACACGGAACTGGGACCAGAACGGAACAAGAACCTGAAACTTATGAAAGTTTTAGGGTTCGGTTCTAGTTTCGGTTCCAAGTCCACTGGAACAAACCAAAATGTGAAGGGGAGAACCCGACGACAAAGAGAGAGAAAGGGAAAGGCGGGGTCGAGGCCAAGATGGAACTCGAACGAGAAACTTTAAAGAAATTATAACATTCTGATTCAGACCAGGACCCGGCTCTGAGAAAGAATGAAAGACGAAGACAAAGAATTGTCAGAACCAGAACCGGGGATGGAACAAGACTAGAACTTGGAAGAAATTTCCAAGTCTGGTATTGGTCCTGGTTTCGCTTCCGACAAAACTTTTAAAAGAAAAATTCCTAAGGCAGAAAACCAAAGGCCAAAGGGAAAAATAGAAAAGGGGGGACCCATTTTGTTCCAGAACAAAATGGGGTGGTTATGCAAGGCATAAAAAATGGTGACTCAGCTGGGAGAATGGTTTAACCATTTTCAATAAATCGAAGGATTCAGCTACCCAAAATCTCTGGTTCATGAACATCATAACTCCAGTTGAGTCAATTTTAACAAGCAACGTTGAGCTAGAATCTCAAATGTAAATCAACACTGGCTACCCTGAATCTATGTGTGTGCTTGATTTTGCATCACTCTTTTATAAAGTTTTCTTCATCTTTCAAACAACAATGTGCAAGATTTGAGCTACATGAGTTGATCCCCTTAGCTATTGTGCAATGATATCCTGGGCATTGCTCCGTTGCTAGTCAGGCGTCCATATCCCTGACAGAGATACCTCTAGTTTTCTCACAGCATTGCTCTACTGCCAGTCGGGTGTCCATAGCCCCAGTAGAGATACTGGAATCACCCATTCATATTGGGTCTTCTTTTCTTCTCAAATAGTTCTATTTTTCTTTTCTTTTTTCTCTTTTCTCTTGAAGTTTCAGATATTTCATTCAATTCTTTCTCAATATGTCAGATGTTTGACATCTGATCTGGGTTGAAAACTACCATGGACCTCGTAACAACACTTGGGAATCAGATTTTTCACTCAAATCTAACAACATTATCACCCTAGGACAAATATTCCATTACAAAGGGAGATGATCTTAATGATATGTGAAAGGTTCAGGGGTAGCTAATGAAGGCCAATTACTTTGCACCTTGTTCTCAAGACTTCCCGCAACTCATGTTGACAATGGGAATAAAACAAAGAATTTAGGACAAGAGCATCCAATCAGTAAGCCTGAAAATATCTAAACCACTTTTCTCCTTGTGACCATAGTATGCTTCAGATAACAACCCACCATTTCAAGATGGAAAGAAACAGACCAATCCCCAAGAACAAAACAAGACTGACACCAAAGAATAAAGGAAAGAAGAGGACAAAAAAAGGAACAATGAACACGGACCCAAAACTACTTACAAACAGAAAAACAAACTATTTACAACCAAGAAACAAACAAATTATTTACATAAAGTGCAACAGACTATTTACATGCAGAATAGAAAATTAAAAAGCTTTACGACTCAAAATAGTGTTTAAGAAATTGTCCATTGACAGGCAAGGGAACAGGTTCTCCAGTTAAACTGCTCAGTCTGAAAGCATTTTCTCCTAGGATCTCAGCAATCTGATAAGGACCTAGCTAGAGTTTGTCAAACTTTTGGTGACTCCCCTTATTTTTACTAGCTTTATCCCATAACAACACAAGGTCTGATATCCTAAACGCCTTGATTTTGGCTCTTTTGTCAAACCAACGTTTGACAATAGCCTGATGTTTAGAGAATTGTTGCAAGGCGACATCTCTCTATTCTTCTAGCTTCAACAAAGCAACTAATCTGACTTCTATCCTATTGTCAGTAGAGTAGAATTTCTACATGAAGTCAAGGATAGGTATTTGCAGATGGATGGGGAACACAGGCTCTTGGCCATATACCAGCTTGAATGGTGAGGTCTTTAAAGCAGCCTTAATCCTAGTTCTATCTTCCTATAATGCAAACCTCAGCTGGGTATGCCAGTCCCTAGGGTTATTTTCTAACAATATCTTAATTTCCCCTAAAAGATTCTTATTGGTTGATTCTACAACTCCATTGCCTTGTGGGTAATAGTTTGAAGAGTATTTTAAAACAATTTTGTGATTATATGCCCATGAAATAAACTCAGCAGAAGAAAAGGCAGAGCCATTGTCACATACCAATGTGAAGGGTACCCCAAACCTTGTAGTGATGCATTTGATGAGGAACTTGATCACTACTTCTGTTGTGTTGTTCTTGCAAGTTATAGCCTTTGTCCATCTTGTGCAGTAATCAATAGCAGTCAAAATAAACTTGTGCCCTATAGAAGATTTTTGGTTAATTACCCCAATAAAATCCAGTGCCCATTGGGAAAATGGCCTTACCTCATAGATGGGTTGCAATGACATAGTTGTATGGCATTCCCTTGATGCAACAATCTGACATATGTGACATGTCCTCACATGCTGATGGGAATTTCTGAACACACATGGCCAGTAATAACCAGATCTAAGGATCTGGTGTGCCAATGAATCTACAGAACCATGACCTATGCCATGTCTCCCATCGAATTCAATGATGACATGCTTAGCCTCTTGTTGATCAAGGCATTGTAGGTATACCCCTTTGAAATTCTTCCTGTATAGCAACCCTCCTTTGAGCATGTAATGATAACTCTTCATTCTTAGCGCTCTCCTTTGGGTTGCATTCATCCCTTTTGGACATTGATTGTTGAGCATAAAGTAAATGGTATCAGCATACCAAGGGTCGTTAGAGAAGGACTGGGTCGTGTATTGCTGACAGAT
>VDFB02002200.1:0-22354 GCA_007258455.2 Sequoia sempervirens | reverse complement strand
GAATGGCATCCTCCTGTATGCAAACGTTCCCCACTTTGTAGTGAAGGTCATCTTCATCCTATCTTTACTATTAACCATTACCTGATTGTATCCAAAGTAGCCATCTAGGAATGATATCATTTGAGATCCATTGACGGTCTGTAATACTTCATCTAGAGAAGGAAGTGGGTAGTTATCCTTTTCTGAAGCTCTATTCAGATTTCTGAAGTCCACGCATAGCCTGATCTCTCCGTTTTTCTTATGGATTGGAACTAAGTTAGCCACCCAAGTTGAATGGCGCACAGGGAAGATTATCCTTGTAGAAACCAATTTTTGAACTTCCTTTAGGATCAATGGTTCAATCAAGGTGTTGACAGGGCACTATTTTTGTCAAAATGGCTTGGCTTTGGGCTTCAGGGGAATAGTATGAGTCATTACAGTAGCATCAAATGTCTTTAGGTCTTCATATCCCCAAGCTATCGCAACAATATCTTTCTTAAGTGCCATCAATATTTCTTTCCTGATTGCTTTAGGGTAGGCTTTCACTATATAGATATTCCTTTTAGGGCCAGAATTGGCTAGGTCAACTTTTTCATATTCCCCTCCCTTTTTTTCAGTTGATATCTTCTCTCAAGCCCTTGGGTCCAAATCAAAAATTCTTTCCAGGGCCACCATTCCCTTGGGGATGTTGTTGCTTCTTAAATTGAGGACCCCTTCAGTATCACAATCTTCAGGGCTCCAATCCCCTTGATCTTTGTTGGACTCATCAATAATTTGCCCCTCAAAAAAATCTAAACTTGCTAAGAAAGCAAGAATATGTTGATCATCATCAAAGACTTGAAAGTTCTTGATATTATCCAGAACTGCAGGGGTGGAAATTAACTCCACGGAGAATTTCTTGAGCTTGGAGCCTTGCATAGGTTCTAGGGTTCTTGCAGCAACAGCCAATGAATCAGCGACCTGATTTTCTTCTCTAGGGATTAAGCTAATCCCAAAGGCATCAAAGTCCTCAATCAAGTTCCATACCTGATTTCTATAAGCTGCCAGCCTTCTGTTGTGACATGTGTATTGGTTACGCACCTGCTTGATAACAATTTCTAAATCTCCCTTGACCATCAAGGTTGTGACCTTCTTATGTGAAAACATCAATCCCCGAGCTAGAGCTTCATATTCTGCCATGTTATTAGTGCATCCAAATTGCAACCTATAAGAAGCAAATAATTTTTTTCCTTTGGGGCTGGTTAGTTCAATCCCAACACCACAGCCTGTTTTGGACTTAGATCCATCAAATGTGAGGGTCCATAGCTGATCACAAGCTAGGGTTGGGCCTTTTGAGGTCATGGTGGGCACTTGGGTAGAATGAGCCAGGGGTGGGACTGCTTGGTCTTTTGCATCAGATATAGGGAATGGGTGTTCAAGCGGTTCCTCAGGTGCACCTTCCAATCCCTGCTCAGCTATATCATACAACTTGTGGCTATCCTTCTGATAGTCACTTGTTTCTTTGGTTAACCCCTTTGGTTTTGGTATACTTGTGAATACAGGGGTGCCAAACAAACCTTGGGGTTGCTCCTCATCAACATGTTGATTTGGAAATATACCTGGGGTAGGCTCAATTTGAGAAAGAACTTCCTTTGGAGGTCCCCTATCTCTGGTTAACATTGTTGCCTCCTTGGCTTCAAATGAGAAGTGATTTGAAACAGCCTCAAGGTGATTTGAGTTAGCTTCCTCAACTTGGGAAACATGATTCAAGGTGTCAATGCAGGGTTGGCAGGTCAATTCAGAATGATTTTGGTAATGTACCCTGCACCAATTAGGGAGCAGAAGGCTTTGTAGATCTACATCTTCTCCCAAGACTAGTTGATCTTGTTGCAACTTCCTGATCAATGCTTGTTGGTTTTCATTAATCATAGGATCAGGAGACTTTGGTATTGGTAGTTCTTTAGGATCTAGGACAGAAAAGGTTAAAATTTCTTCTCTCTTATAAACCCCTATCCCTGTTTCGAAGTAGGCTACCTCATTGGGGCAATCGTATTCAGTGATGACATGTTTGAGGTGAGGCTCACTTTCAATCCTGATCTGAGTAGGAATTCCTCTCCATGGTAGCCACATATGTGAAAAGTCAAGGGAAAGATATCCACCTAGACTTTTCATCAAATCTCTGCTCAGCAGCATACCATAGGTCTTAGGAATGTCTGCTACTTTAATATCTATGTTGGTTAGGATCCTAGGGTCTGACCCTACTTGCACATGTATGTTTCTTAATTCCCCCACCACATTAACCTCTGTTTATTCAAGTTGGATGACCTTCTTTTTTGTCTGAATGGGGTTCAATCCCAACTTATTACATATGGAAAATATCATAACATTGCCTGAAGCCCCTGAATCTAATAGACAATTATGTAGGTTCTTTCCACAAATTCTTAAACTCAAAAGAAATGGTGGAGTACCTACCTTGTTTTTGTACAAGGCTGCATTCACGTCCCATACAGGTGCCATCTTGTTCTTTCCTTTTGATTTTTCAGCTTGCTCCAAAGCTTTCAGCACTATCTCCCTTTGAGTAGGGCACCACTTTAAGATGTCAAAATATGACAAGGAATTTTTCTTCTTCTGCATCTCAGAAACAATATCAAATTCAGTGTTACAGCTTGCACTACCTTTGAAGACACCAGAGGGATTACCCCTGTTTTGGAAGTCAGGTGGGCCTTTTGGTGGAGGAGGATTGTTATCAGCATTTTGATTTGGAGGCACCATGTGATTAGGTGGCGCTGATGAGGTGAATGGATCCTTATTTTGATTTCTCAGGAAGTGTCCTCCTTTTGTTTGAAAGGCTTGGGCATCATATGAATCTTCCTCCTATTCATTCTCCTCTTGTCTTGGGAATGAAGGTTCCTCCTCAAAGAGGTCATAAGTCATTGTTGTATCTACTGAGCCACCTTCTTTGTGAGGATTCCCTTGGAATGTTTGGGCATCTGCCTATGCCATCTTGACAACTTTCTCTGTTTCAGGGCAATTCACCTCATAATGGGTTGCAGTATCATGCAGCCTACACCAATTAGTCATGAAGTTGAGGTTAGCCACCTTTGCAGTATGTGATCTCTCATCATTTGGTTGATGGTTATGAGAAACTCCACCATTATTGGGCCCTATATTCCATTGCCTGTTATTATTCGACCTTTGGTTATATCCTCTATTATGATTTTGATACCCCTGGTTAGAGGAGTTTTTGCCTTGATAACCTCTTTGGTTGTAATTTTTGTTATTCTGGTAAGTACCTTGATTGTTGTTGTTTTGATTAGGGTAGTTACCTTGGTTTTGGGAGGGGTTCAATCAAAGCTGAGCCATGTAATTTGTAACTTGAGACTACATTTTCTTCAAAGTCTCTACCTCATTCATAAGTTGGACTGTCCTTTCACTTTCCACATTCTTAGCAACAGGTGGCTGACCACCATGATTTGGTGTTCCAATTTGGTTATGATGACCATGGGAACTTTGAGGAACCTGTGATTGTTGAAAGAGATCAAGAGTTCCAGTAGCAAAGAATGGAACAGGTGGTTGGGTTTGCAATTCAGACACAGGCCCGTAATGGGAAGGAGACATTCCTGAGATAGTATTGAATAGAGAGGAAGGGCTATGCATCTGATATCCTTTTGAAGGGAAACCTCCTCCCAGGCCTCCTTGTTGAGAACTGATTTGTTGCTGTAGCTTAATAGCTAGGTGATAGACTTTGGACAGAGAATCAATATCAACTGGTTGATAAGTCCTTTGCAAGAATAGGCCAAGCAAGGGGTCTATAACTCTAAAGTAAGCTTGGATGGCACTATTCTCAATGACTAGATAGGGATCTTGCAATATCCTATACGTTCGTTGGAACCTGGTATTGAATAAAGGCAAGGGTTCACCTAGTTCCTTTCTGATGGTAGCAAATTGATGGTATAAAAGAGTTGGATCCACATAAACCCTGAACTGATTGATGAAAGCATTTTCCAAGTGTTTCCAGGTTAGAATGGAACCTTGAAGAAGATTAAGGTACCAATTGTATGACATGTCCCCTAAGGAGTAAGGGAAAAACCTACAAACTACATCATGGTGAGCTATCTGAGCTTTGGTACAAGCATCCTTGAAAGCTTGTATGTGCTCTTCAACACTCCTTGATTCACCATGAATGTACTTGGGGGAAAATTTCTTAGGGTTCTTGGGCATATCATGAATCGGGACAAAACAAAAGAAACAAAAAGCCAAAGAATGACAAAATGTGGAACCGGGATTGGAACAGAACAAGAACCTGAAACTTATGAAAGTTTTAGGGTTTGGTTCCAGTTCCGGTTCCAAGTCCGCCAGAACAAACCAAAACGCGAAGGGGAGAACTCGACGATGAAGAGACAGAAAGGGAAAGGCGGGGTCGGGGCTAGGATGGAACCCGAATGAGAAACTTTGAAGAAAGTTTAACATTCCAATTCGGACCCAGACCCGGCTTTGAGAAATAATGAAATACGAAGACAAAGAACTGTCAGAACTAGAACCGGGGATGAAACAAGACCAGAACTTGGAAGAAATTTCCAAGTCCGGTATTGGTCCTGGTTCCGCTTCCGACAGAAATTTTAAAAGAAAAATGCTTAAGGAAGAAAACCAAAGGCCAAAGGGAAAAACAAAAAAGGGGGGACTGATTTTGTTCCAGAACAAAATGGGATGGTATTGCAAGGTATAACATATACATTGGACAACCAGATGGATTTCAGCTAACTAACAAGAAAGATATGGTTTTCCACTTGAAGAAAGCTCTATATGGACTTAAGCAAGCCCCCAAAGTATAGTATGCTAGATTGGACAAATACTTATTGAAGCTTGGATTCACTAAAGGTACTGCTAATAGAAACTTATATTTCAAATTGGATCATGATAAAGATTTAATTATAGAAGTCTTTGTTGATGACATTATTTTTAGAGGAGATGGGAATCTATGTATGAATTTTTCTAATGAGATGAAGGATTAATTTGAGATGAGTAGGATTGGAGAGATGAAGTTCTTTCTAGGATTGCAAGTGACCCAGTTAGACAAGGGAATTTCATATCTCAGTGAAAATATGTGAGAGAGCTACTGAAGAAATTTGGGATGGAAGAATCAAAGCCTGTTGGTACTCCCATGATGATCAAATGCAAGCTAACACAAAATGATGATTCTCCTAAGGTGAATCAAACTAGATACAAGTCAATGATTGGTGGATTGCTTTATTTAAGCCAGACTGGACCAGATATTATGAATGTTGTATGTATGGTCGCTAGATCTTAGGCTGATCCAAAAGAATCACATGTGACTGCTATCAAGAAAATCTTTAGATATATGAAAGGAACAGTTGACTTTGGACTTTGGTATCCAAAGGATGATGATCTCACTTTGAGTGCATATACTGATGCAGATTGGGCTGGAGATGTAGATAACAGGAAAAGTACTAGTGGTGGTGCTTTCTTCCTAGGGAAGAAGTTGGTGTCCTGGTTGATCAAAAAGGAGAATTCCATTTCTCTATCTACTACTGAAGCAAAATATATTACTGCTACAAATAATTTTACTCAAGAAATATGGATGAAACAAACGTTGAAAGATATCAGGGTGGTATATGAAGAACCTATTGCCATATATTGTGACAATTCAAGTGCAATAAATATTTCAAAGAATCTAGTGCTACACTCTAAGACTAAACATATATCAATCAAGTTTCACTTCTTGAGGGAGAAAGTGAATGAGAAAGAAGTCAGATTGGAGTATGTGCCTACCAAAGAATAAATTGCAAACATATTTACTATGTCGTTGCCAAAGGATACTTTTGAGTATCTCAGAGGAATGCTAGGGGTAATTATCCCTCCTGATAAGAACTAAAAGATGCATTTATTTGCATCAATCTATGAGCTACATTGCAATATTCTGATCTGGATTGATGTTTTCATGGCTACTACTCAAAGGGAGTAGTCAGATGTGTAGATATATGGTTCAAAGTGTGTAGATGGAAAGGTCATGGTTACCTTTTCCATTGATGTCAAAGGGGGAGAAGTGTAATGTGAAAAATCCTCTTAAGGGTCGAAGAGAAATTGAGGAGAAAAGTCAGAACCAAAGGGAAAGCAAGTGTGTTGGGTTGATGGTATTTTTCACATCATGTGTTGCCATCGATGCCAAAGGGGGAGATTGTTGGATGGTGTGGATGTGTTTCTGATATGTGGTTGTCATTGATGTCAAAACTATTAGCATTTGGTGTATTAAAGGTTGTATATGTCAAGGATATTGAGAAAATTGTAAAAGAAAGTGTTTCAGGTTCCTAATGGAACTTTGTAGGTCATGAAGGCATCTTGTTCTGTACATTGTAGTTTAGCTATTGTGGACTAAAGGGTTTATTTTTTAGTGTATCTAGATCATCTACTGGAAGTTTTAGAGGTCTATGTATATATTTGATCATGTTGTGGTCTGACAGTATTTATGTGGTCTTTGTCAGTGTTCTTGAGTCAAGTTTGTGTGATTATGGTAATCTCAGTTGCCGCAGATGTTTCTTTGTTGTTTCTTAATGTTTTTGGATGCTTCTAGATTGTGCTCTATTTTTGTGGTACATCCACATTGATCGGTGTGTTCGTGGTCAAATATTTTTCTCTGTATGTTCAATTTTTCATGTCCATGGCCGACATGATGGTGGTACCATGTTGTGGATCTTCGAGGAGATATTAATTGAAGTCTTTTTATGTTGGAGTTGTTAATTTGGGTCTCCACTATGTTTTGGCTGACCTTGGTGGATCCACATTGAAAATTTATTTGTAAATTTGGGCTGACATTGTAATTATGTTTTATTTCTTTTTCTGGCCAACTAAGTTGATGTAATCTCATGTAGCAGATATATAAGAGCGATTGTTTCATCGGTGTAGTGTGTGGAAAAGGTACTTTGTGTGTTGGGTATGCTCCTATGTGTGTATGTGAGAATATCATTTGATTGTAGATTAGAGTGTGAAGAAGACGAAGCAAAGTGTGAAATAGTTTGAGTGAAAAAGTGAAGGATTTTTCTATGCTTAATTGGAATTGTAATTAAGCTTGTGCATAAGCTATTTTCTCAGTTCGTACCCTCCATATTTTAATCCTATTATGTATTGTAGGGTAGTGATCCCCTTCTATAATTGAGCAATGAGCTCTAGGAAGTGTTCTTGAATGCATGTGCATTCTCCTTCATTGATTTCATTATACTTTTAACAAGGTATAATATTGTGGAGTAATCTCCACCGTGGTTTTTCCCCAGGGTTTCCACATAAAAAAATTCTTGGTGTTCTCTATCTCTTTGATGTGTTAATTGTTTATGGTTAATTGCTTATTCATCATATAAGAGATTAAGTTAAGTTTGAAAAGTTTATTATTTTGTGACAACTGGTTCACCCCCCTCTCAGTTGTATGTCCTTGTTTTTCCAACAAAAGAAAGGATAAGTCTTCACTCCATTTTGCTGAGTCAATCTCTTTTGATCATCCAAAACAATAATCCCTAATTTTCATCCCTTTAAACTACTCCAAAAAGGTGTTATATTTTTGAAGAAGCCTTCCTTTTACCTCTTATATCATTAAAACTCTTAAATCTGCTCGTATATGCTATCAACTACTCGTAAATTGGGTTGAACAACTCCCTAGATATTTGCAACTACCACTATATTCTCTCAACTTCTGTCCAAGTCACTCCAATTTCCTTTAATGCTTACAATTGTTGTCCAAAAATTTTGGAGCATAGAAGAAAACAAATGAACAAATTCCATAAATTTCGGAGCATGGAAGCAAAATTTTGGAGCATTAGGCTAGTGAAGTTTTCTCTCAACCCATAAACTGGGTTTTCATGAAATTTAATGGGTTTTTTCAAACTTCTGTCCAAAAATATTAAGAACGTAGATTGTAATTTTCAATATATGATGAAATATTTGACTACTACAACTGAAAATATCTTACTTTCCTCATCATGCTCAGACTTGATAAACTCCATAATTAAGCAAAATACATGTTTTTATTTGGCTAATAGATGAGACATTTTTTTGTCTCATTAGGTTTCAATGTGTACAACACCTTACAACACCACTCCAAAGCATAATAAATTTAATTATGTGTCAATTATTTCAAATAAAAGTGTGAAGAAATGATTACTTTTTTTGACACTACAAAAATTTACATCATCTCTTTTACTGACATTCTCATAAGCTTTTCTATTATTTTCAATGTGTATTGCAATTTTGAAGTAATTTTTCAAAGACTAAGGGTCGTTGTCTCTTAACTCATACCCCATCATAGGATTATATACGTTGAAGTACAATACCAAACATATAGGTTCACTAGGTCTCATGTATTGAGGAATCTTATTCATGAACTTCATAAACCTAGTGTTGAAATCAAAAACCATTTCATTATGAACCTTTTTTTATGCTTGTGAATTCATTAATTATAAACATAGGGTTAGTATTTTTACCATATTATTCTCTAAACAATATCTTGAAATCTTCCCAAGACCTAATGTTAGCTTCAAGTAAACTTCTACACCAATCCCTCGCATCATCTATTATAGATTTCATGAACAATTTCATGACAACATCCTCATCTTCAATTTCAAAATCATCAATTAGGTTTGAAAGGATCTTAGGTGATCTTCATGACCTAAGATTGCATTATTTCTAGAGAACCTAAGAAACACATTTATAATATCATTTGGGATGGGATTGGGACATCCAAGGATACCAATGAAGTTTAATTTCCTATACCTCTCCAATTGTGGTTGTCTTCTTGTAGGGAAATTTCCTACATTAGGATTTATTTGAGGATTAACTTGATCATTTTTCTAATTTTGAACATTTTGACCACCTGGTGTATTTTCATTTTATCCACCTACACGATTTCCCACATTTGGGTTATATTGATGATAATTCCCATATTTCCATACCCTCCTAAATTTTGTTGTGGATTACTAACTTGAGGATGTGGATTAAGTTGAGGTCACCTTGATTTATTTGGGGATTTCCTTGGGCATAAGATGTATGAGCACTATTAATACATATAATTAGGCTCAAGCACTTAGGGGGAGCTAAAGATAGTGTGAGATTTTCAAGGGTGACAATTTATGATGCTACATTTAGACCCCACTTTAGAAAGGATATGAAATGATGCTCATAATCATATTGAATTAGCAAGAAGAAAAAAATGTTTCTTTGATTGAAACATTGAAGAAGATAACATTGAGCTATGGGATGCATTAGCCCCTTAGGATTAGGATCCTACTAAAAATAATGTCAAGATAAAAGAACACACACACATGTAAGACAAAATGTTAGGAACCACATCCTACAACACATATTCATTAGTCATTCAAAAATCCTCTTATCAAACTTCTACAGAGAATTGAATTTGAGGGCAGATGTATGCCCCCCTGATTCCACTTGCTTTATGGAGGTGGAATCAAGGTGAGCACGAAACCACATGGAATTAATCAAGTCATATCCTAGGGTATTTCAAAGTACCATACCACATAATGAAAGACTGTTGATGAGAACAAGAGTCAAATTACAAATCCAACATAATAAATGGCATTGAAAATGGAGTCCTCTAGCCCCCAATATGTTGATTTTAATGAACTTTCCCTTTTAAATGAATAAGCTTTATTTACTAGGGTTTTACTATATACTATTGAAAATGACTCTTTTCACTATTCATTTGACATTTACCTTAGTGTAGAGTGAGTGAATATTCCAAGTCACAAGGTTTACAAGCCTCCAAAATTGGACTTGGTTCATGACGATGCAGTTCAGGGCATCATCTGGCATATGGTGAGTGAATTATGCTTTGCACTTCCTTCATTTTCATGCTTTTGTTGTACTTTTTCATGTAATTTTAGTAATTTTATGACTTTAGAATAGATTTTCACAAGGTGTCCCACTTTGAAGCAAATTGTCCCACTTTGGGGTAAAGTGTCCCACTTTGGTGCAAAGTGTCCCAAAATAGCTATAGTGTCCCAGGCCTACATCCAGAAATGGTGTACTTGTGTCCATTTTTTTTAAAAAGTGTCTTAGAACAACTCTAGTGATGTTGATTGGCTGTTTTAGGACTTATTTTATGTAAATTTTGTTTCTTAAGTACCCCCTCAAGCCAAACAACATCTCGGTGGGAAGCAGTTTTGCTTCCTTCGAGAGTCAGTGATTCAGATTTCGAAGGACATTGAGTTATTACAAGAGGTTGGTCTATTTTGGGTGTACCTCATGCCACCTATGAGGTACCATGATGGTATGCTACTAGCCTTAGTAGGGGATTTGTTATTCACTCATCAAGTGATAAATTACTACAAGTGAAGGAGATATACGATTCAAACGACGGAAGATCCAATATTTGAAAATTGTGTCTAAGATGACATGCAAGTAATTGTACCTTTCATCTCCCCACAAGGGAGATGACCATCACTCTAGAGGACATTCACCATATCTTATGCATCCCCATTCATGGTGAGCATGTGCAATTGGTTATTGATAGATCATTTGAATAGATGAGAGATGATATATGTTATTGTGTAGAGCGGCCTATGTGGTGTTCAAGCATTAGACCACATGTGGAGCTTAAATGGCTCGTAAACATACGGTCACCACTCTTTCCACAGATTATGATAATTATCATAGCACTTATATTGGTTCTAGATAGTCAAGGGGCACACTTAAATGGTGGCTTAGTGCATACTATCAGAGGGATGGAGGAGAAACATACCATTTATGTGTGGGTTCACAACATACTCGTGCATTTATAATACAATCTCAGTCACTTTTTCTTTTGAGAGATTCATAGCATCATACATTGTACTCTGCTATAGATATGTTGCTTTGAGAAAATTACATGTACTAGGCCCACTAGATTTCCTCTTATAGTGACCATAGGTGAGCTGAGGGTTTTCATCTACCCACTCAGACAACTATGGAAGGAGGGAGATTTATTACACTTGAGGATTACCTTGGACCGACTAGATGAGTATGCCATCTACTGGAGATCCTATTAGTGGATACCACAGTGAGTGGATCACCGACATGAGATGCACAAAATATAGATAGATTAATTTCTACTAGGATGCCATGAATATGTGGTCAGACCATTTTATTATGATCGATTGATGAGGTAGTTCATGCATACCCAGGTAACTCCACATTCTAGACCATCATTTTGATGATCAACACATAGCACTGCCAGTCCCAGGGATGACCGTCATCTCTTAAGGGATGATGTATGATTTAGTGACTCAGATGATGAGGACCTTGATCTACCCTAGACTCTAAGGCTGATGACACATGTACCACTCAAACCTATGAGGAGTGGTGGACTATAGCTAGGTCTGTACCCATGTTCCCTTTACATCACCCTATGGGCTTTGTCGAACCTCTTCCAGGTCGCGGAGGGGACATAGATGATGATCACATAGATGTATCCAGGGATGATGATGATGCCACACCTGACATATTTGTAGATGCATATGAGGAGGAGTAGGATGAGGACTATGAGGAGGAGGAGGAGGAGGCTAATGAGGGTGATATTGACACCTAGCTCATGAGCGAGGACACTGCTAAGACAAAGGAGGATCTAGTGACTTTTGATAGTGTGGAGATACCCCTTATCAGATCGGATAGACCACATGCCACCAACAAGTCAGAGTTCCATACCTGTAGTATCAAAAAATATTGTCTCTTACATTTTCACACTTAATCTAGGAATAATTAATGATAAATTGGACTAAATGTTGCCTTGATATAGTGTTGTGAGGTGTTTTACACTTCCACATTAGGTCTTGGGCCCTTTTTAAGCTAAATTAACTTAACTTTTCCTTAATTTAATGTTGTAAAGTATATTTAATTACACCTTCACATTAAATTTAGGAGGCTTGTAAATAAAATGGACCTAATCTAGTGTTGTAATGTGTTCTACACATTCACATTGGATTTTGGGCCTTTCTAAACTAAATAGACCCAACTGGCCTTAATTTAATGTTGTAAAGTATATTTATTTACACTTTCACATTGGATTTTGGGACCTATTGAATTTATGACCTATATATCATCATTAATAGGCCCCTATGACCCCATATTATGCATCCCAAGGAATATTTTAATCAAAAACCCAACAATATCAACAAATAAGCTTAATTTACACACTCGACACTTTAGCAATCAAAATAGGCCCTGTGGGACCCATTCACCCCTCATTCACCCAACTTGGTGAATGAGTTCCATTTGGCCTATTTTCAAGGTTTTGAGCGAGAAAATTTGGGTTTTAAGTTAAAATTTAATTTACATCATCCTTTGGGAACTAATAAATGAGGTATCAAATCATTGTTTCACACAAGCATTTGTGATATCAAGTTAAGCAAGCAAGAGTTAAGCATTCTAAGACTTCACAAGAGCATCATGAGAGCATTCAAGGTCATTTATAAGGCATTTAAGGGTAGAATTATTCATCAATTATTGTAGCAATTCAAGATCCATCATCATGTCAAGGAAATCAAGAATCAAGCATATTATTGAGCTAGTGTTGTGATGTAGCATTGAAGATCCAAGATCAAGCATTGCTCTACACCTATTGTCAAGATCAAGATCTACATCCTTCATGGCCATTTCATGTTGAGTTGCATACTTACAAGACACCATTTACAAGACATAATTCAAGGTATCATTGCTCATGTTTCATATCCTATGTTTCATGTTTCATGTCCTTGTTTCATTGTTTCATCATTTGGTTTAATTTCCTAAAAGGGGTTTGACCAAGGAAAACCCCTATTCCCTAACAATAAACACTTTTTTTCTCTCTCTCTCTCTCTTTGTAATTACAGATCTAGGTGCTTTGAAGACTTGAAGGATCATTGAATATTAGGTTACAAGCTTGGATAGAGTTGTTGGAGTTGTCTCCCCATTTGCAAGGTTGTAATTTAAGTAAAAAATCACCTACAAGTCTGAAATCAAAGTTTCAAATTTGGAAACCAAGAGGAACACAAATGACAGACCTTGAAGACTAGATTTATATTTTAAAGCTCCAAAAAATCCTAAGTAGACTGATTCACCACTTCTAGAGAATGAGTCCCATTTCCAGTCAAAATTTAGATTTTTGTAGATTCAGATACCCTTTTAGTAGATTCTTGTTCCCCAACAAAAATCTAGAATCTGGATTGATTCGCCCAGCTTGGCCAATGAGTCCCAATCAACATTAAAGTCAAATTTTCCAATATTTCAGACCTCTATCCAACCATCTCTAGACTCCCAGGTGCACACATTCTATTTTGTATTTTTTTGTGTTGTTTCATTCACTTTTCTATGTCATTTTGTAGGTCATTTCATTGAATTAGGGTTTAGAGTTGCATCTTGCATTTCATTTATATTTATAAGTTCTTACTTGGTGGTGAACCCCTTATTAGTTTGCATTCAACTGCTAGAACAACCCTCTTGCAAGATCTCTTTCTCCTTTGCATTGAGATTTGTTCTTGAATGAAAGTTAGTAAAGATTGTCCTTCTTCTAGGTCCTAAAACCTAGAGGTAAAGCAAACCAATTTTCCACCTTTCAATACCTATGAGCATGGGGAGACTAGTGGTAGAAGACTACCCACATCATCAACACAGGGGTGACCACCGTCATATAGGCATTACCCTGATTGGTAGACCGATGATCTAGGTGATATTTGGATGATTTATGCTATTTTTCTATGCATATATATCCTTTATGCACTTGCTTTATATATGAATATGATGGTTATTGATGTTCATTATGATTTCTATTTTGTAGGATCTACATGAGAGTGGTGCAATCTTTATTAGTGAGTGACCACAATACTAGTGCCTATGCTACATCTTGAGGATGATGTCCTTGAGGAGTACGTGCCCCCACCCTCAGTGGATCCACATGTTGATCTTTTTGAGTCTACAGAAAGATTGGGTATAGCCTATGAGAGGGCCACTATTCATGTCGATGAGCTCCATGGGCAACTTACAACTATTTGGCTTCTCTAGGTATTGCTAATAGTAGGTTGGAGAGTGACCTATCGGCAGAGATCTCGAGGCTGCGAGAGGAGGTTGTGAGGATACAGGAAGATAGGGACCGCATAGACCGAGAGCATGTTGAGGCTCTTGTATGGGAGGCCAAGGCATCAAGGATGCTCAATATTATATAGAGAAGCTCAGTCATATCATGGTCTCATACTACTGTCTCACGATGGCCGCGAAGATCACCAGCCCCAGAGGGGTCAAGTAGTCATAGACCCTACTAGAATTGTACTCATTGATGCATATGTACCCAAAACTTTTGATGACTATATATATATATATATTATGATGTTGTGTTGAATTAAATGTCAATGTGATTTATCAAATATCCTTTAAAAGAATATTTAATAAATGTCTCCATGATTTAATGTTTTATGTGATCTAATTAAACCATTCATAGTTTATGTTAGATACTACATTTTTATTAAGATATGCTATGTTAACTCAAATACACTTATGATTTAATGGTATTAAATTCATGTAAAGATTTAAATTAACATAACACTCTAAGTTTTGAATAGTATGGTAACTAAAGTAATTAAACAAAATATTTGATTAATTACCCTAGAATCTAAGATACACACTTGTTATTATGTATAAAAGAAGAAAGTAATGTGAGATAAAATAGAAGCTTTCTACTTCACCTAAAAACATTACTCTAACATACCATTCAAAAAATAATTGCTAGATGTAATACCGACGCAGATACATGACATTTATAGGGTCTTTTAGAGATGTATGATCCATTTCAATTAATGTATAAGCTCTAGATCAATACTTTTCTTTAATAATTTATGGGTCTAACCAGTTAGGGCTAATTTTTCCTTTTTCATTCAAGAGAGCATTGGAATTTTGTTGGTTTTTGTATAACACTAGATTGTCTTAATTAAATTCATGGGGAATGACATTATCATTATAACCACGTTGCATTCTTTTAGAGTAATCATGTAAGTATTCGAGAGAATTAATACGTTGTTCATCAAGCATTTCAAGTTGATGTAAATTTTGTTCTTTTTAGGTATTGTCATCAATGAGCCCTTTAAGATAAATTCTTAAGGAAGGAATTTCTAACTCTAAAGGCATTATTGCTTCAGCACCATATACTAGGTTATACAGAGTATTTCCAATGGATGTTCTAACACTCGTATGATAAGCCCATAATGCATAGCTTAATTGCGTGTTCCAATCTTTCTTGTGTTTTCTTACTGTCTTTCGTAGAATTTATTCAATAGTCTTATTAGTTTCTTCTGCTTGTCCATTTGATTGCGGATAGTATGGTATTGAAAAATGATGTTGACTATTGAATGTTTCCAAGAATTTCTTTACGTCATTATTTTTGAATGGAGTTCCATTATCTGAAACTAATGTGGAAGGGAGACCAAAGCAAGCAATGATGTGTTCCAATATGAAATGGCATAGTGCATCAGTAGTTGTGGAATGAAGAGGGATAGCTTTTACCCACTTTGTGAAGTAATCAATTGTAGTAATGATAAAGGTATGTCTGAAAAAGGAAGGTGGTGATATTTTCCCAATAAGGTCCAAGCCACAAACCAAGAATGACCAAATAAGAACATGAGCATGAAGTTCAAAGGAAAGAGCGTGAATCAAATTGTTATGTTCCTAACGTTTATGACACTTCTTCATGTACTCAAAACAATATTTTTCCATGTGTCTCCATTAATAGCCTATGTGAATTAATTTCTGAACTAAGGATCTTCCTTCGAAATGACCCCCGCAAGAACTTCCACACCCTTGTTCAAGTGTTATGGGAATTTTGTATTACTTAAGGCATCAGAGTAAAAGGCCATTAAATGATATTGTATAGAGAATTTTGGCTAAGATTATATATTTGGATGCAATATTTTGCATATGGGCTCGAGTGTTCTTAGTTGTAGGTTCAAGAAAGGTACCATCTTTCAGGTTTTTGAATATAGGTGTAAGCCATTCACTAGAACTATCAATGTCAATTGATAACACTTCTTTTCTCTCATCCTGTATCGATGGTTTTGGTATCATTTGGACTTTAAATGTGAAGTCAATGAGAGGATCATCGAGAGATACAAGAGAAGCAATGATTTCCATTGCATTGGCATGCCTATTATCCTTTCATGGGATGTTGTCTATCATGTATGATTCAAACTTGTTTAATAATACCATTGTAATATCTCTACATTGGGAAAGTTTATAATGCTTTGCTTGATACACACCATTTATTTGTTTAATGATTAAGAGTGAATCCCCAAATATAGAAATGTATTTGACTTCTAACACTAATGCGACACGTATGCGAGCTATTAAAGCTTCATATTCTATAGTGTTATTGGTACGTAGGAAGTTTAGATAGAAAGATAAGGGAATAGGCTTTCCTGAAGGAGGAATTAAGATAACTCCTTCCCTTGATCCCATTCTACACTTAGAACCATCGAAGTATAATTCCCATGTTTCTTTCTCTTTTATATAGTCAACACATTGCCATCTAGGAATGAGTCTATGTTGGGAAACACTAGAGGAGAAGGAGCATCAGGTAATTGGATAGTTAAGGCTTGTCCTTTAATTTATTTTTATAAAACAAACTTAAGGTCAAACTCAGTTAATAGCATAACCTAACAAATCTATTTTGGTAAAGAGATGTTTTAAGGGATCAAACTTTGTCATAACATGGATTTCAGCATTCAATAAATAATGTCTCAGTTTACTAGTAGCAAACACAAGAGAAAAAAAATATTTTTCTATGGTTGTGTATTGTGTTTCATAGTGAATCAAATTTTAGCTAATGTAATAAACAAGATGTTCCTTATCATTATCATCTTGTTGATCCAATAATGTTGTTAGAGCATGGGCCGATGTTGCTGTATAGAGGATAAATGGCTTGTGTTGCATAGCAAGATGTAAAATAGATGGAGTAGCAAGATAATCTTTCAAACTCTCAAACTCTTGTTTACAATTCTCATTCTAGTCAAAATAAACATCTTTCTTAAGGATTTGTGTGAATGGTAATGTTCGATCCACCAAGAAAGCTACGAAATGACAAATAGCTTGAATCTATCCTTGTAACGTACGTAATTGAGATATGTTTCTAGGAGGTGGCATGTTGAATATAGCATAAATTTTTTCATGTCCACCTCAATGCCTCTATGAGATACAATAAAACATAAAAAAAATCCACTATCTACACCAAAGACACTTCTTCGAGTTCAATATCATGTTATACTTTTGCATTCACTCAAATATTTTACGAAGAACATTTACATAGTCTTGCCGAGTTAAGGATTTGGCTAGAATGTCATCAACATAATCTTCCAAAATTTTGTGTATGTAGTCATGAAATATCAATGTCATTGCTCATTTATATGTTGCACCTACGTTTTTCAATCCAAAAGGCATGACTATCCAACATAAAGTTCCCCAAATGGTGGTGAAAGTTGTCTTGTATTGGTCTTGAGGGTTGATGATTTGATTATATCTAGAAAATCCATCCATGAATTACAACAAAGCATGTCCTACAATCAAGTCCACTATCATATCAATATTAGGAAGGGGAAATTCATCCTTTAAGGATGCTTTATTCAAGTCTCTAAAATCCATACACATCCTTATATGATTGTCAGGTTTTGCAACTGTGACAATGTTTGAGATCCATGAAGAATAATCAATAGGTTAGATTAATCCAATGTCAAGAATTTTCTTAATTTTAGCTTTGACTGATAGGGCTATCTTGGGATTCATTTTTTGTATTTTTTGTCATGCTTGTTTAGTATCTTTTGCGAGGACTATGTTTTGTGTTACAATATTAGCATCAATTCCTGGCATGTCTGCGTAAGTCCAAGCAAATAGTTTAGGAAAGTCATGAAGTAAGGTTGCATGATCTTCTTGTTCATCTTCGTCAAGAAATTTTCTTGCTTGAATTATTTTATCGTCATTGTTGATATCAATCGGTAGGTTGATTATATCTCCCAAAGGAAGGGATTTTAGTTTTGATTTCTCAATATCATATTCCTCTTTTTCTTTGATGTTTTCATTTTTTCCATTATCTTCATCAACTTGTTGAGTACTAACCAATTCACATGTGACCTATTTCCTTGTGGGAAGGGTGAATGATTTATCATAGAATCCTAACATTTCTTTTAAAGATTCATCATCCTCAAAGTATTCAAAAGATTCATCAAAATTCATATTGAGCAATTCAGGGTGCTTCAAGGTGAGAGTTGGTTTGCTAGAGTTACATATAATAGTGTTGATGTTGAGGGAAGGTCGCTTTGTTGCTTGTGTTATCTTGGAAATATCCAAAACCACTTTTTTGTTTCTTGTGTGTTAGGCTCTAGAGGGATACAGATTCCTTGCTCTTTCCTCCCACATCCCTTTCTGTTACACCCAAGTTGTTTCATGAGTTCATAACCTTTCTCATAAAGTATTTCCATTTCTTTCGAGTTTGGTGGTTGTTGATAAACTATCTCATCAAAATTCATCATGTAATTTGTGTCTTCATCCAAAGTAGATGAGGTAGATGGTTGTGAGATGTCTTGTGAATTTTGCGTTGACATTACCATTGGTTGATTTTTCTTTTCATTGTCTTTTGTTGTTATCTTGTATTCTCCAATGAATTTCGTTGTGAAATCCAAGGATCCCTAATCATCTTCCACTAACTTAGTAATTTTTTCAATGTTGATTTCTTGTTCTTTTTCTTCTTCTGATATAGTTTGTGGTGGATAGAATTCCAATGCTTCCAATGGGTTTCATCCATATCTTTTAGCCATCAAACAACTTTCAGGTTTGGGATCAGCTTTTAGTGTGTAAAATTTGTTGTTATAGACATACTTCATGAGACAATGTAGAGTGGAAGGAACACCATTAATTTCATGAATCAACGGTCTCCCTAAAAGGAAATTATAAGAAAGATCATCAGTCATAACACAGACTGAAGTTTGTAATGTTACTTCTTGAATTTTGATAATGTGATAACTCCAAGCAGTTGCTTTCCTATGTTGTCAAATCCTCAAATAGATAAAGAATCGGGTTTAATGTCACTTTTACTCATCCTAATTCTTTTCACAAGGCTCATACTACACACATTTAGGGCCAAACCATTTTCAACAAGAGTTTTTTTTATCAAAATTTGACCAATGTTACTATTATGTTGAAGGCTTCATACTTATTTTGAATTTCTAAGGGAGGTAACTCATTCTGGTGAAAGACTATGTCCAAATTCATTTCATTCATTTGTTGGATTAGTGCTGCTACATCATTTGAATTATTATTAGAAGGAACCATAACTTGTTGTAAGGCCTCTTGGAGTATGCCATGATAACTAGGTGATACTTGAAGTAACTCCCATACATAAATATTAGTAGGAGTGTTCTTAAGGTGTTCGGCAAGGTTATATTCCTTTTCCATTGTTTGTCAGAAAACGAGGAGCACTAGATAAAATAGGATTAGAAAATTTTAATGAAACAAAAGGTTGTTGTTTCCTATTTTTTCTTGTATTGTAGGTATGTGCAATGGTGTTATAATTGTTTTTTTGTGAAGCATTACCATCATTATATGAAGTCTTATCTTTTGATGGATGAAGGATGAGCACAGGCTTGTTTTGAACTTATGGCTTTTGCGACGGAGGATAAATTATGAGTTGTGGTGTGATGGTATTGACGTATTTGTATTTTGGTTTATCATGACAAGTATTAGTGGATGAACCTTGTGAGATGAATTCCTCAAGGGCTTCATCTAACATGTCAAATTCATCACTACTAAAAGGCTTGGAGGGTAAGTCAACCTTTAAAAGAAAACTTGTCATCATTTTACTTTCTCCATGAGTCTCATTGATGTTTTTTTTTTAATTTTGTTTTCTAATGAATGCAAAATGTAATTGAACATGTCTACTAATGCAAAAATTCAGAAAATGCAAAATACTAATGTTATCTATAACTGAAATATGCAAGAAATTATTTTTCCCAATGTTGCTAAATCTATCTAAATAAACAAGAAATTACATGTAAAAACATTTTTTTTTAGACTAACACTTTAGATTTCACAATAGAGGCAAAAATGTTTATTAGAGACCAAAAACAACTCAAAAATTTTATTGTCAAAAGTTTTACAGGATCTCATTCACCACTAAAGGTGAATGGGTCTTGGTGTAGGTACTTATAGAGATCAAAAAGGCACCTGGAACACCAAAACATGCCCAAAAATCCTGTCGATTAGGATATCCAAGGACTCATTTGCCACTAAAGGAAAATGGGTCCTAGTTTTAGGATTTTATGAGTTTAATTTTAGTTTCTCTATGTTGACTTTGTGTATAAGGTTTCTCAGATCTGTAACACTAAATGCTATAACATAATTTCTAGGTATAAGGTCTCTAAATGTAAGTTTTTCTAGGATTGAATGATGACTAAAATTAGAAAATCTATGATGCAATTTGAATCTAAATGCTTGAATGATGATATCAATGTGAACAAAAGTGAAAACTAAATGAGATTTAAATACTTTTTTTAGATTTTCAATGAATATGAGAAATGAAAACATGCAATTCAATCATACATGCAATGTTCACTAATGCAAAACAAAGAAACCTTAGAATGTAATGTAAACCTGATGCAAGCTAGGGGTCTATGATTTAACTACACTCCAAATCAGATACTAAGATGCTAAAAAAGATGTCAGGTTCACCAAAATGAAACATAGAAAAAGAGAGGGATGAGAAGAATGTCCCCAATCCACCCTTTTTCTATATAGGGTGTTTCATTCAAAAGATGAGATCCAAGAATCTTGAAAAAAATATCAACCCAAGAGGTGAATTGAATCAAGATTGAGGGATCTTGCACTCTTTCCTTTATGCAAGGACATGGTAGTGAGCTAGATCTCAATTTGAGGAGAAGGAATTAAGCTAATGAACAAGCCCTAATCCTAGATCTAACACACAAAATGCATAAATTAAACACAAAACAAGAAGAAACAACAAGGCAAGGATGTTTGCAGCTGTTGAAATTATACTTTTTTATGCTGCTAACAAGGACTCATTCATCACCAAAGGTGAATGGGTCCTGGTAGGAATTTTTGGGGAACTCTGAACTAAAAAAAAAAGCTTGCAATATCTAGAATTTGTTGCCTCTGAGCCCTTAACAAGGACATGGGTCTTGCTAGGACTTTTCATAAATCTTTGAATCTGGTTTGCAACATCTAGGTTTGCTCTTCTCCTTTGCACCTTGAAATCCCTATTTCTGAATCTAGATCTGCCTAAAATCTAGAAAACAAATTCAGTATCTTGTTGGTGGATATGGGTTTTCCTTAGTCAAATTCCTTATTGGTATTTAAACCTTTGATGATGAATAAAAATTTGAAACATGTAATTGTGTGTGCAATCTTAATCTTAAGTGTTTCTAAGACTAAGATCCAAAATAATGTAAAGGAAATTCTACCCAATTGTGTTAGGATAAAACCCTTGAATGTAGTATGAAAAATGTAAATGAATCACTAAAGAAGATGTCTAATCCCTCTAATGAATCACAAATCTGAATATATGTCTTGTAGGTTGTGAATAGGATGATTATAGAAGATGGAATCACTTAGGAAATAATTCCTTATTCTCAGTTGTATGACTTGTGCATCTCCCAACACCTAGAATCCTCCATTATTCTCCATAGGCATCTATCATCAACCTTCACTAATGCTTGATCTTGATCACAAAATGAGCTTGAAGATCTTGAAAGGCTGCTCCAAACTTCACTTTTGCTTGAATGCTTTGTCTCATGAAAGTTCTTTGTCTCTTGCTTTCTTGTAATCTTGCTCTAGTTTTCTCACTTAGGTGAAATTATGTACAATACCCTTGTATTTATACTAAATTATAGAATTAACCCCAAAATTCAAATAATTCAACCCAACCTCAGATCTAGAAATGAAATTAATTAAAATCCCACCAGGATGAAATTCAAAAGGATGGTCCTTATTGAGGGAGGACCCATTTTCCACCTTGGGCGAATGGGTCCCGGCACACTTTCTAGGACCAAGCTCCAGGAGGTGAAAAGAGGATCAAAAACCCAGTTGAAATATGCAAAGAAAGTGGGGTTCTGTTAAGGGAGGACCCATTTGCCATCTAGGGTGAATGGGTCCTAGCACACTTTTTCAAGACCAAACTTTTCCCAATGAAATATTTTGTTAATTAAATTATAATTTTCAGGATAGATCTTCAAGAGGTGCAATTAAGAGTGCTTGAATTTGAAGTAAAGGGGAAATTAAGTCTAATTAACCACCATTAATTAATACCACCCTAGATAGATGTGAAAATGTGTTTAATCACTTTAAAACACCATAAATAAGGCTTGATTTAAGTACAAGAGGG